>JBBMOY011629181.1:0-13761 GCA_037951405.1 Platydemus manokwari | reverse complement strand
CGTTCCAGAATCTATTTTTAAAAATGCTGAAATTTGACTTTTTGTTACTAAAATTAGCGTATACCTTTTCTTAACCTGCCTTCAGGCACCTTTTTTGGATGCGTTTCGTCACTTTTTATTCCAAAATAAAAACAAAAACTCTATTAGAATTATATTAAGGATTTTACTGAATTAAATTACATTGTGATTCAAAAATTCTCCAGTATTTTGAACACATTTTGAAATGTATACCTTTAGATAAGATGGATATTTTAACCCTAAATGATATATTATATTCGTGTACATAATAGTGTTGATATTGGATTCCATGACATGGCAAACACTGCAAGGAGGTAGAAAAGGTGGAGTAATATGATAAAATGTCACCCTTGTCATGAGAATTAGGGTTATCTATCTTCGAAAGACAGGAATGTTTTAATGTGATTAATGTTTCTACAAAATTTTCAATAGTGATTAACGATGCGTGATAAATTATATTATAATTATGGTGAATAATTAGAATAATTAACTCTAATGCAAAGATCCAAAACAAAAGCTATAACAAAGTCTCGATCTCCTGGTAAAAGCTGGATTAAACCTGACCCACCTATGTCATTTCTTCGTGTACTTCTTAATACTCATCAGACAAATTCTTGCGTGTTTTCCTCGTATTTCATGATGCTCTTCCAATCTTCTCAAATCATTCACGTAATTTTAAAAATGAAAGTCATTATCGAAAATTTTTTAACACTATTTCAAAATAACAAAATTTAAGTTATTGGCATCTGTAATCAAGTGATCAAATTTTGAATTTAGCCTTGAAAATCAATTTATTCAATCCACGATTCCCGAAAAATTGAATTTTTAACACTAAAAAATAATTATTCGGAGTTTCGTTTAGGTACAAGTTTAAAAATATTAATATTAACACACCAAGAAAGTGTCCAATAAAACTGAATGTATTAAAATAAATTTGAAATTCTTAACTAAATCTTGTTAGAACAGCTGAAACAAACTAAAAACAGCAATTTTAATTGCAAGAAACATAAATTAATAATTGTTAATTGAATGAATTAATTGTTAGCGTTTCAAAGAAAAGACTTATTTTAATGTGCTAAAACTTATCTATAAATGTAGATGAAAATTTATCTTTATTTGCAATTATGTATAAGCCAAATTTTTATGTTTTGTATCAATATATTCGTATGGAATTCAAATTATTTATCATTATTATAATTACCGTTCTTTCCGGAAAAGCTAATCTGATTTTGTTAAAAATAGTTAAAATTTTAATAATAATACTAATAATAATAACTTTTGATGGAGTGATTTATTTTGATAACTATGAAAATATTTGCTGTTGTTGTTAAGACTTTGAGTGTAACATTTTAGTTAATACAAGTTGTCAGATCTAAATTGTTGATTGATAACCCAACATAGCAATAATTATGATGATAATCTAACAGTTGGGTAGACCATCATGCCAGCCAAACATTCCTCAAACAACTTGCACACGGATATGCACAATGAATTACTGGAAGATCAATTTAATATTAATATTGTTTGTGAAGATTGTTCAATTCAATACCCATAGGAAACCCATAAACATTCAAATAATTTTAAAATCATCAATTATTTATAATAACCGTATATTCTTTCTATTTTTCTGGTTAATCCAAAAGCTCTTGAACAAATTTGTTTTACTCCTTTCAGAAATTTATTAACCATTAGCTTTTCCAGAAGTTTTAGCCAAAACTTTTGTCGTTTAAATGTATAAAAGTATTCGTAAATTTTATATTAACCGTATGAGTGTATTTTAATAGCAATAGAAATGTATTCAAACCAAAAAGTCGCTTTAATATTGAAATCCGCAAGTGCCATTAGGTATCATCTCATTTACAATGAAATTATCATCTGCAGTATCAATTCATCACTTTTTCACCGATGCAGTTAAGAAATAAAAGTTTAGTAAATAGTTGTAAAATCAATAAAACAATGTCTGGAGTCACTCACCCCGTCTCAATAAATGGTTTAGAGTTGATAGAGGCCAAATAACATCATATTATTAGGCTTGTGATTACCTGTGGGTCATCAGAATTCCAGAGTACTGATTAGACTCAGACATTCTCAAAAAGTGTCAATAGTAATTGTATTAAGAAAAATAAAAAATAAACCATAGACCACCAAAAAATCAACATAATTACTAACCAATTTTTATTAATCAAAATGTTCGTTTAATCAGAGAATTCGTGTTAATAATATTTTCACTGTAATTTTAAAGATAATAAATGCATGCAAATAAAATTTAATTAAAATGAGATGAATTAAATTAAAATTTTGCCATTATCATTACCGTGACATTGAACAGATCCGTGATAAAGTGATCAAATTCCATTTGAATTCAGAATAAATAATGATCTAATCGAACTGATTCAATGGCGAGGCAGCGATTATTTTATAAAACGATGCGGTGGTTCCTGATAGTATTACTGACTCTTTAATAAAATAATGTAGAATATTAAATACGTCATTGTAAGATTAAGGTTTCCAACTATTATAATTTGTTAAATAAATTCAACTTATTTCACAAGATTAAATATATTATTATTAAGAAAGGAAATTATAGAGTTAAACGATAACAACTGCATAGGATTTTAAACTGAAGAATTAATATTGGAAAACCGGGTTTTGAGAACATATGCTGCACATGACAAATGCAATCAGTTTCCACTTGGTAACACAAATCTTAAATATATGGAACATGGATATAGATGTGAAGGCAGCATTGAAACATAAATTTTTAGATTTTCTGAAAGTATATTCCAATCAATTTGAATTAAAAAAGAAACTCCAAGTTATATAATATTCCGTTCTTCCATTTAATAAAGTATTTTACATTTTCACGAGATCACTACCAATTAAATCATTTGTAAATTTTGATTTCTAATTCTTAATAGATTCAAATGAATTTTACCAATTCAGCTTTGCAAATAAGCATTACTTCAATTTGTAAAGGCACGAATATACAGAACAATTACAGAAAATATAAATACTAAGCATTTTCTATATTTTCGTGACAATGTTTAATTATTTCTGAAATATAAGAAAAAAAAATTTCACATTAAAGTTATAACAAATACAAATTAATGTATAAAATTACAATTTAAATAGGAAAACAATGATAAAATAAATATTCGTTAACTAGATGAAACAATAACCAGGTATTTCTTTAATTTATTAATATAGGGTTCTATTGTTTCAATAGATATGACTTCGAGTCTCCTGCGCTTTCACCACAAGAACTCTAGGTATTGGGTTTTTCCTATATGTTCCAGCAACTCCTTTTTGTTGATATAAATTTACGCAAATAATTTAATGTAATTAATTGAATGACTGGACTAGGACCAATCCATTTAAGGAAAGGATGACTTCATATAAATTTATTATTGCAATTATTATTACGAATTTCATTTTAACAATAAGAGAATTAATTGGAATAGAAAATTACTAATATAAGTGACGAAATCTTTCTTTTTTCTCCTAGCTAAAACGCTAGATTAATTTCTAGATTAATTGATTTTCTTTTAGCCCGGATTGTTTTCTTGAATACTAATCTTCCAGGTGTAAATTAAATTGTGACAAATTGTTTTCTTCCATATTTCAATTAGATTATCTGTGGGCTTTTAATCGATTTATTTCCTAACGGCTTAGTAACAGGATATTCGTAGTTGTGGTAACGTATTGATGTTGTAATTTGTGGCATTTTGATGATTTTTAGGTCTATTTAAATATTTATTTTATATTTTATATATTCTAATGGTATAACTTTTTATTTTATATTGCTTGTTTTTGTTATTCTTATTTCGTCTTTCCAATTTGATATTTTATTATTTCTAAATTTATCTTTTGGTTTTTTTCTTGGTTTTTTCTTAAATTTTTGTTATATTGATTATTGTTTCTAACTGAAGTGGAGTCTGGTACTCAACAATAGTATAATTTAAAAGTCAGAAAAATTATAATATAAATAATGTCGTTATTAAATGGCTGAATTATACACAACTGTTTAAGTAAGTAAATTTCCAAGAATAAAGGTAAAAATAAATCTCAAAATTTTATTACTTGTATTAAAATCTTTATTGTCATTGCTATTTTGGTATCAGTTGTGATTCTGGAATTGATGTTTTCTATTGTCGATTGTTAAGTAAATTAACAAAATTATAATTAATTTGAATATTACTTTCAAATACACATTTGGGAATAGCTGACTTATAATTGATAGTTTAAACTCAAACCAGATAAGAAATTATCGATTCTACACGATAAAATTTTTTGATTTGAATAATTTCGATTGCTTTGAGCAAAATAATTAAAACAAAATTGCTATTTGATTTGATTTGAGTTATTTTTACTAATGAAGATTTTGGAACTTTATGTCACATCAATAAAATACATTTTTTCGAAGAATTTACTGAAATCATTCTACTATATTTATCAAATTCGACATTATTGGGAACTAATTACAAATATTTTAAAATTGAATATATAAGCTGTCCTTGCGAATTCATTATGGTAAATTTAAACTTAGCTTATTGACGGATTTCGATACTGTTGTTTAAATTAAGAGGTATATATGACTTCAATAACGATACTTACAATTTTCTTTGATTATATTGAAGTCAACTCTAAAACCATATTACTCATCTATTGATTATGTACATTGTCTACCGATATTGATCATTGCTAATTATTTTTTACCGTATGAATGTGATTGAGAATCTTTCGTTTGTAGAATATTCAACAATGGTCATTAGATAATTTGAAAAGATTTCACTGTAATAAATACTAGTCAGCTAATGTAATCTCAGACAAATTACCTGGGTGACTTCTCCCGTATAATTCAGTTCATTTTAATTTCTTTTGATTAAGGATTTGGAATTTCCTTTCACATATACACTCACCGTGAATTTACCAAACGAGATTAATTATTCAAAATTTAATTCCCAAATAAATATTTAGGTTTTCTAAATATTTTCTCATTGTTCCATTTGAAGTCTTATTAATTTTGACAGTAATAATTATATATAATTAATAAACATTTCATTTATAATTCTCAATATTAAATAAAATATATTTTAAAATTAAAAATATTTTTATTGATCGAAACCTTAGGGTCCCGCCAGTACACTCCAGGGGTTTTGCAATTTTTAAATTTCTGAATTTGAACAACGAACAAATAAACAACAAGTTAAATTTAACTTAGAAAATCTATTTTATTATGATTATTATTTCATTATTATTTGTATTATTTTATTATTAGTTATCGTTTAAATATAATAAATTTAATATAATTAAACTCGCTACATTATTGCATAGGGGTTCCTTGAGCCAGAGGAATGCTTCTGTGGGTTTCCTCTCTAGCAAAAAGGTTGAAAACCACTGGGTTAGATTATTTAAAACAGTTACCGCATGAAATTATCTGTCAATATTTTTTCTAAATTCAAAGGAAATGGTAAATATTAAACATTTTAAAATAATTAAGAAGCCAATTAAAACATTTATTGTCAATATACAAATACACATTTTTTTTCATTGTATAATGTTTTGTTTTAAAGTATTTCTTGAAGCGTGAAAAAAAATTAAATATATAATTTATATATAATAAAATTAAAAAAATTATTTTGTAAACAAGGTAAAATAATTTGTAACATAGTTGAATAAAGTACTATTGAAAAATTTCGTGAAAATTTCCTTTAAAAAGTTTTTGTTTAAATAACGTAAAAAAGAAAAATAGAAAATGATTTAACATTTAATCTTTAAATTAAATCTTGGGAGAAACGTGAAACTGGTGTGATAGTATTGTGAGGTAATGAAACCGAGCAAAAGTTAATATTAATAATTATTTCATACACTAGAACAAAAAGTTTATTCGATTTCCGCATTTGGTAATGCGGGACTTTCACTACCATGGATGAGTCTTTGAGGCAAAGCAGGTGGTGGAATACTGCCGCTTGATACGGTATCGGTGTTGCTATTTTCTTTGCAATTTCGACCCATAATTAAATAACCGCCTCGTGTATCTTGTTTACACAATTCACTGTACGTTGGATAGCTTAACTGGCAGATTGGTGGGTTTTCTTGGTAAGAATTCGAGTTTATCGAATAACTTGTACTTGAGCCCAATGTCAGGAGACCAGGTGGTGAATTATTCATTGAAGATTGATTTCCTTGAATATAAACTGGGTTATCATCAAGCGATAAAGACCTTTTGAAAGTACTTTCACTGAATTTTGGAGAAAATTGGGTGTAATGCGTGGATGGAGAATAAGGTGCTGGATGATTTCTAGAAAATCAATAATATTATTTTAGAATTTATTTTAAAATTTAATGTTCATATTTTCTAAATCTTAAAATAAAAATACGTTTGATTTTATTAATATTTTTTTAGAGTATTAGTAAATAATTTGATGTGATTGAACGTGACATGTGTCTCGATTATCTAATAAAATAGGTTACTAATACTCATTAATTCATATCATTAACCCTTAATATCGTATCTAGTCATTAAGATCAAAGTCAATCCACATTAATAGTGGCAGACCTATTTCCTGTATAAAATAAGTAATCGCTGTGAGTCAAAATTCGAAGTAAAAAACTAATTTGACTTTATCAACGATGACCTCCTACTCAATATTTTTGATTGAATTTTTATATAATTGTCTTTAATAAACCAGTTTAGTTTATTTCAGTCATTGACCTTATTATACATTCTATGGAATAAAGTATAATAAATATTGAACTGGTTTATTGCAATGTATATAATATAATGTTGCATACACTGACAATCCTGAGGTTGACGCAAGCATGATATATGGAGTAGTTTATTTATATTATTTTAAATTTTTAAACATATCTGTAATGGCCCGACATACAACCAATTGTGAACTTTGTTACAGTTCTGTATAAAAAATCGTGTTTATTCTTACGATTTTCATGGTGAGAGTAATCAACTATATAAACATAATGATTAACATTATAATGCAATTTATTTTTTGATATTTGGAATAAATGAATAAATGAACGTGTTTATTCGAAAAATCCAAGATTTATAATCGCCTATTTGAACTTGTATATAAGGGTTTTATAAATGTATACTTATAAATCCATACTTTTATAAGTTTTGCTAAATAATTTCGAAAATATCATATCAATAAAATATCAGTAACAATCATGATCTCAAAATTAAGAATCAATTTATTGTAATTGTAAAGATGCTTAATGATTGAACAGTTGATAATTCTAATAGCTAATCCACCGATAAACCAGTCACGTGGTTCTTCTAGTCATCAATATGAAATAAAATATATTTACTCTATTTGAACTCAGAGACGTTTTATATAATTTCGCAGAGCTGTAAGAATCTGTTATGATTGATAATAAACAATCAGAAGTATCGGCGCAAACAACAACTATCAATTTAAATTCTAAAGATTAATTTGTTATATTTATATTAATAGGAATTACTTCTACGGAATTACTTTTATAACACATAAAAGAATACCAACAAAAATAATGATTTCTCTCTTCGGATTACAAGACAAAATGGAAAATCATAATCTATTGCTGGAATGATTTTTGAGACAAAATTGCCATTTAAAAAGATATATCTAATAAATCTAAAAACTAAATATAATTGGAAGTATTTTTAGTTACATCCAGAAGTGGAAAATTATTAGAAGTCACTAAAATCTGTTAGAATATTTGTCACTTGTTTGACAAGAAAGAGCAGAACTTCATTTACTTTAAAAGTAATACTGGATTTTCTATTGAAAAATTTTGAAAATATTAAGTTAATTATATTATACTTATTACGATAAAAATTGAAAATGAATAAACAATGAAATATCTTGCAAAAAATAATGCAACGACTAATATCGAGTAATTGTTCAAGAATTTTTGTTTTAGTTCTGCTATAAGTTCTGCTATGGTTCTGCTTTAAATGCTCATTTGACACTTGGATGTTGAATCAGCAATGACACTAAAATCGACTCAAAATTAAAGAGAATTTTAGGTTACCAATAGATTTTTCGACAAACGAGATTAATTGAAATGAAAACCCCAATTTTTGAGACTGTGTGCGTTCTAACAAACTATCATCATTAAATAAGTTAAATTAATGTATGAAAAAATAGAAACAATAGGTTTTTTGAAAGATAATAATTATTTTTTGACAATTTAAGTAGAAAGCATTGGCGAAATCATAAATCTTCGAGAATTCATAACAAAATGTCAGAAAATAGGTTTTATCGACAGATGGAATGTTTAATAATATGAAAGCAACTTACTTAAATATCACATGGGAGTTATAGCGTTAGTCATTACCAAACGTAGGTATTATCAAACGTTTATATTAAATAAATTTAATCTGTCTGTACCAAACACAAATTGTGCCAAATCATAATCATAATTACATGTTATAAATTATTATAAAAAGTAATTTTTCATCTTTACGTCAATACTTATCAAATAGGTAAGTAGGTAATAATAATTGAAACTTGGAATCCGTAATTTTATTGTTGGTAATAATAATTTTCATAAATAATTATTAATAAATTTTATTGTAAATTGCTCGTTTAACATTGGTATACTTATTGTAATAATACAAAAATATTGATAAATATTTCATAAAAATATTAAAATTCAAAATATTTGTTCAATGATGAATGGATATGTACAATAAAACGGTCGCCAAACAACTGGGGGTAATTAATTCTAAGATTCTGTTGAGAATTTTTTCGACATTTCTCATTTAATATTTCATTTGAGTTAAAAAAAAATTAATTTAATCAACTAGAAGTTTATTATTACTAACTTAAAATTGTAATGATGTTGTATCATTTTTATTTTTATAAATTTTAGAAATGAATTACTTGTTGTTTGAAGAATACGCTCTAGTTCGATGACACACATAAGCAGAGACTCCAATGGATAGAATAATCATGAAACATCCAACTGCGGCTATTATCGTTGTTGTCACACTTACATTTTTCCAGTTCTAGAAGTAAATCCGATAACAAAATTTTAATAAACCCAGATTTATATTATCAGAAACGGCCTAATTTTCTTAAAATAAATTTTCTTTTACTTTGTTATATGGAAACTTGTTTTTTAAAAATTCTTTAAATAGTTAATTACTATGGTTGCTTTGATTTTATTAGAATTATTAAAAATGAATGACATTTTTCTTTATTCTCCATTCTAGATCATTGAAACAATTATGTAATTTTATGTTTTTGAGCTATTCGTTAGACACCATTGAGCTTTACAAAGAACTTGTTTATATGTTATATATTTTTGCAGTGAGATCATTCCAAACCTATATCTCGAAATATATTCAAGTGACTTCTTTCTTAAATAAGACATTGAGTTTTTATTCTAGCTTTATCATTTATTTGGGAAATAAAATAGTAAATTTCAAGAAACACAACTCAATCAAGATAAAATCCATTGAAAATTAATTCAAGTTCAAAGATCTAAGAGTAATGAGGGTTCAACATAAAGAACCATTAACAATTATTACACTAATAAATAGTCTTTTCTATTCGTCAATATCAGATGGATAATAGAAAAAAGTATTTTAATAATTCGACTATTTATGGTGTCGATCCCTCAACTTTATCACCTTCATAGAAATATTCATTTCAAATCACTAATTTTCTTTTACCTATGACAGGATAAATGATATAAATCCCAATATAATTATTGAATTATCATATTTTAATAGATCTGATTGAAATGAGTACTTGAATATTTTTGATTTCAGTATTTTTGGAGCTTTTTTGATCATTTTTATTGGGATCCGAATCTTTTCCATTTATGGTACCCCTGGTTATTGGATCTTCAACAGGTTCTATTGTGCAAGAAAAGAGTAATCCTGATTCGGAATAGTTACATCTCATGTTTGGTGGACAATTACATCGTTTGTAGTTCCTTGATTCGCATTTCATTCCAAAATATCCATTGGGGCATGAACAAAAATAAGAACCAGTTGTTTGATTGACGAAACATTTTCCTTTCGAACATGGATTCGGAAAGCATGGATTGGGAAGCTCACAAAATTTGCCTATTTATAAATAATATTTTTTTATTCAATTTACAAATTCTATCAAAAATAATTCATGAAATTCATAATGGGCAAATATAATCAAGATAAACGATTTAAGCAGTGATTGAAAGCCAATAAACTCATGTATTAGTAATTTATAAACGTTAATATAGAAAATCTGTTAAAATATATGAAGATTCAAGTAAATCTTCTCACCAATATAGCTCTCCAAGCATTTGCATTCGAATGTAAAACCTTTATTGACACAATATCCATTGTTGAAACATTGAATACTGGATTTGACGCAATTGTTTGGTAAACATTTTTCATCTTTAGCATTGTAATATAATCCTTCAAATAATAATCGAAAATCAATGATATAATAATAATTTTTAAAGATTATTTTAATGATTTATTTTTCAATTATTTCAAATAATTGTTGTTTTTCATTATTTACTGTTAGGTATATTTAATAAATGATTAGTCATTAATTTAACTGACATTATAAATCATGTCAAACATTAATAAACAATTAAAACGTGCGCAATTTAATTCCAATGGATTTTAATCTGTTATTTTCATGGGAGAAGTGGTTTCAAGAATAAATAAATCGAGAGCTGAATTGATTTGAATATTTGAGTAAATTATAATGTTTATCTTTGAAATAAATGGCATCCAAAAATCATAATTGTGACTATATTTGATAATTATACATATGTTGTATATATTTGTTGTATATATTGTTGTATATATTGTTGTATATATAAAATATAGCATTTATTTGTATGAATGATTAAATCACCAGGTTAATAAGTCAAATAACAACGAGAATAATCATTATGATATATTTTAATTACATAAAATTACGGACATATACGTGATTAATTCCAGTGGATTCTTTTTAAGGTGCAATTGATTCATCGAAAGAATCATTTCAAATACTAATTCATGTTCATTAATAAATATTTATTGAGTTTGTAAATCACAGTTTCTGTTTTATTATTTGTCTAATATACTTTCGATTCCATTAAAAAATTTTTACAATAGCAAAAAAAAAATATTTGTTAACAGAAATTAAATGTCTAATCAAGTATTCGGTAATGAGGTCTCAAAAACTTAATTTTAACTCTAGACTGTACTCCAACAATCACAAATTAAATTTCATCATGGCACAATTTATAACTGTTCTCAAAATTGTGTATTGCGCTTTACTCTGCTCTTCTAAATCCAATTGAAAAGCCCTATCAAAGAAGTGTTGTGTCTTTTCTTTACGATTCTATCAACTCGTACTCTATGAAGACAAGAGACTCGTATTGTTTTCATAATACCTGTTAATATGAAGGCCTGTTCTTCTATTTAATAAATATTTCTACTATTTATTCTCATTTTTATTTGAATTGAATTAAAATAATAAAATAAAAATAAAAATCTTGCACTGAAAAAGTAAGAAAAAGTGAAATATCGATTTTAAATATTTTTTAAAATAGTTGTTTCTGGTGCCATATTACGGCTTTAGATTTCCAAAGTTTTTCCTTTTGAACTCAAACATATTGTTATAGTTTTATCATAATGTTTTAGAATATTTTAAATTGAAATATAATATAATCAAAGAAATATTTCTAATTATCCAAAAAGAATATAAATAACGATACAAACATGTCAAAATATGTAATAAAAATATTGGACTTAATGCCGTATTCGGTAATTGAATGACATTTTGGTTTATCCCGTGGTGTAATTAGGAGAAATTAAACAACATAAATAAAATAATTATAACTTTATAATTGATGTAAAGGTCTTATAAATTATATATCAAAATAATATATCAATAAATATAAAAATACAATTAATATATGGGTGGGTTCGTTCATAATCGATTACATAATTTTTAAATAATAAAATCATTTAAACCGTTCGTATATTAAGCTTTAAAACCGAAAAATAATTACAATTATTAAGACTAATTTAATTGTTTATTTCGTTACCATGGTTATTCGATAATTTCAAATGTTTGTTGTAGTTAAGTTTTATTTACTTATTTCCATTTGTTCGATTGAGAATATTCAAGCATTTACGATATCAGTGATATTGAATTTTAAATTTTAATTTTTATTATCAATAAAGTAACATATTTTATATGAATTGTTAAATTTTATAATAACACGGACGGTGTTAATTTATGACAATAATATTATGGAAATATTTTATATTTAATTTTCAACTGAAGTCATCACTTCACAAAGACGACCATATTATTACATCCCAAAACATTGATTAAATTCATTTGATTTGACTGGTCTCCATTTTTCATAATCATATTTTACTATCATTACATTTTAAATCAATATTGTGTAAAAATTGATTTGATATATTAAATCATTTATCATATATTTGAATGACAAATTAATAACGGAATCTTATCGTATTCAAAAGTATCTTTTACATATAGTTGTAAAGTTCTGTAAAATCCACAAAATATATGATTGAAATTGTTATGACCAAATATTAACCAACAGATTGATGGGTTTCGTTTAAGTTTAATTGCTTAATTGATTAGAAATTTCCATTGTGTATAAAACCACTGGGAAATATATAACAAAGTTTTAATAATAATACAAACCAATGCTGGGATGAGTTTTATAGGGGTGTAGTTAACTTGTTTTCTCATACATACCTGTTTATACATACATATGCTTAGTACTGGATAAAATTTCTTGTGTACAAGAATATAATAAGAGTTATTGTAACGATGTGATTTATATTAACACATTCAATTAAAAATTGCCTATTGTATTCAGAAATTTTGAGCGATACTTATTTCTGTTAATCAGATTTTATTTCTTTTTTTCTTTTCTCTTGTTATGACTTTTACTATCCTATTTATACTTTGCTTGGTCGTAGAAGGCCCATAGCTCTGCGGTCAATTGATCGAAAGATTTAGTGACAGGAGAACTTTCACACTTTTTAAAATACCACTCCATTGACATTGCATAAATTGACATTTAAATGTCATATTGTGCAAATTGTTTTGTAAAAGAATTTATTAATTCAATTTTATTACAATATTTTATTACAATCTACTGGATAATTTATTAAAATTTGTTTTTTTATGAATTTTAATCAGATTTCGGTAACAAACTCTCTACAATAGAAATGAAAATCCCAAATTGTTTAATATTTTCAATATCTTTTTAAATATCTTTTTTTAATATTTGCTTTATCTTGGACGTCAACATCCACCGCTTAAAATGATGGTTGGTTGTAAGATTTGAAGATATATATTTTCGAATTTTTAAAGTATATTTTAAATAAAATTATTTTTGGACAGTAAATAAATATCTCAATATAGGGGGGAGCAGTTATATTTAAAAAATTATTTCAATTTAATTTATAATTATCTCATTTTAATTGAAGATAATTGTAAATAAATTTAATTGATATAATTAATTCATTTTTTAAAAATGTTCGAAATAATAATTTAAACAATTTTAAGTTCAGTCATTTTAAAATATTATTAAAATTAAAAATTTATATTATTTTTAATTTTTTTATAAATTAATGCAGTTAATAAAATGACCAAAATTCAATAAAAGAATACTCAATTGATAAGAAAGAATAAAAGCTGAATGAAATTTAATAAGAAAAGATGGACTTACAATGACAACAGATATAAAAATAAA
>JBBMOY011628070.1:0-10000 GCA_037951405.1 Platydemus manokwari | reverse complement strand
CCTATTCTAAAAATCTCTCAATTTGCTTCTAATGTTAAAAAGGGGTCCTGGCTAGTTTTCAATAAATTGCAATTCGACCAATTTTGATACCTTTTTTCAAATAATCAAATTTTAGGAGATTTTCAAGCTCAAATGTACAAAATATATTTTATATCAAACAACTCAAATTCTTCTAAAATACTTAAATAAAAAATTCAAAATATTTATAAATAATATAATTAAATAATCTATATAGATTTTGCAATACATACGACAAATACAAAATTTATTTCAGGACCCCTTTTCTTAACTTTAGCCATAAAGATTTCCCAACAATTAGGAATAACAAATTGATAATCCAAATCATTTTAACAATTAATTGATTAATAAAAATAATTAATTTCAAATCAAACTAATATCCTTTACCCCAATGACAAAAATCCGAAGATATAACAAAGAGATTCGATTTATCTAACATATATGGGGCCAATATTTTCCCATAGTTTTCTTCAGTGGATGGGCTTAAATTGCCGACAATTATTGGAATGATTGTAAATTTACCTTTGCGACTATTGGATAAAACATATCGAAAATTATAGATGATCGAAAAACAATTAATCACCTCTCCATTATTTTGGCAATATAAGGTAATTGCATTTCTAAAGAGTGTTCTTCCTCGTCATGATTACATTTTGCTTGACCAAAACTACTCGTACCCAATAGTTCTTTGTAAACTAAAAATATGATATTCGTAGTATAAATCATTTAATCTAAGATAAATTCAAAATCTGGTTTCAATAAAATGACTGTAGATATGTAATTTACTATTATAATTATGAAAAAATTCTTTACTTAAACAATACTACGATAAAATTATCTTTATAAATTATGATTAAACTTTTTAAAAATAGCTAAACATAAATTTATCGACAGAAACATTCAGATAATAAGAAATATTATCATACTCTTTTTGTCAATTGGAAGATTGTAAAATGGAGTTTCGTATTCATCAAAATTACTTAAAACACAATTATCACCATAACTAACATGATGTGAAGGCCCTAAAATGAATACGCGTTCTCTGGAATAATTAAATTTTATAAATTAGTATACAAGTTAATAAATTAGCATATCAGTTACATATTTGTCGGATCAATCTGCTTGTATGCGAAAGCGGCAGTAGGACCAGAATATGTATAACCAGCGTGCCTGATATTTAAAGTAACAAAATAATCCAGAAAATAAATAAATTACGGAGTTATTATAGCTCGAGCTGGAGTATGACTTTTTTTGGATTCGGATAACCAGTGACCAAGCTGCTGATTTAAAGAATTTTCTACAAAAATCATTTGAAACAACAACATCAATTATAGCGTAAATTACTATTTTCACTATACCAAGTCCCACAATGAGTAGCTCTTCGAATTGTCATATCGGTGAATTAATGCAATGAAACAAATCTTATTAAAATTTAAAAACAAAAAATATGGATCATTACGTTAAAACATATTGTTACATGAATTTTAACTTAATTGATAAATTTAATTTCATTAAGAAATTTATTTAGAAATTTATTCTTTATAATTATACGGAGGTTAATCATATTCTTAATAAAAATATAAAATAATAATGGAATAATAATTCTAAATTTAAAAACGTTTAAACTAAAATTTCAGTTAAAGAAAAACCTGTTATATGTCATGTTTATTATTTATTATGTTTAATCTTGTTAAATTATTTTACTAAAATATCATGTTCATTATTTTCTGCTGCTTCTAAATAAATCAATTAATCAGAACTTAAATAAATTATTCAATGTGGTATAAAACAATTTTAAAAATTTCCAATCAATTTTTAATGACATTATATAACAACCTGTTTAGAAAAGGAAGTTACGAATGTATATTTTGGGAACAAGTACCCCATATGTATATAAACCTCATTTCATTAATTGAAATTTTGGTATTAAGACCAAAATATGTGAAAAGCTACGCGAATAAAAAAAATATAAATTGATAATACAACTTATACTTTCACTTTCAATTAAATTATTAGTATTGCAAATCGAATTCCATAATGACCCAAAAGATTATTCAGAGAATCAAATGAATCAACAGATAATATCTACGAGATAGTATGTAAACGTAGACTAAATGAAGAACAAAATTGAGTTAATTTTAATATGTTTGTTGGAAGATAACATTGGGCAAAGTACCACATCTAATTCTGAGATAGTTAAAAACCAAACAACCAAAAACTATAAATAAAAGTTATATTTGAAATATCAGTCCATAATCAACTTCAAAATTATAGATGTATCCAATAAGTGTAGCGTTTTTGGTCAAGGCAGCGGAACAAATGTAGCCTTTTTAAAAATGTAACAATGTATTTTTAGGAACATTGTTCAAATTTCGAATTGTTACTAATTATGTTTTGATACATTTAAAATTGTATCGTTTTTTCATTTATGATGTAATCACTTATTCATGTAAAAAGACTAAAGAGCTGTTAATTAAAACTATTTATCGATAAATTAATACTTGGTTCTGGCATAAAAGGAAAAATGAAATTATATAAAAATATTTTTGATAATAAAATTCTATAGTTAAAGTTAAATATTTAACATTAAAGGGAAATCAATGGGAAATAAAATATTTATATTGTGGAATCCGTCCTTATCTGACTCATTAAACTATAGCATAATAAATATATATAAGAATAAAAAGAATTTTAAAAACATAAAAAATTAAATTTTGTAAAATTCTTAGACTAGACAGAAAAAATAAAATGAATAAAATTTAAAAAATTATATAAAAAATTATTCAAAAATAAATAAGATTTTTTTGTTTATCTACAACAAATTCTTTTGTTTAAACGACCTCAAAGTCAGCCATGTAGTATCCAAGGTCAAAAGTAAGAAATATTTTCAAAATCTATTTTTAGCAACTGTTGGGAACATTGTCAACATAAACATTGTCATAAGTAAAAATTTATCAAAACATTGTCATAAGTAAAAATATATCAATTAATTATTAAATGATATTTGAGACAACGATAATTATAATAATTAAATAAAAATTAACTATATTAGTCACTACAGATTTATTTTGCGAAACATTTAATGGAAGATTACCCATTTATTATTATTACGACACAACTCTTTTGACAAAACATTCTAACGAATAGTTTATCAATCTATCGAAAATTAAAAGAAGCATTCCAGTCTATTATTATTTGAAGAAGCCTACGGCAAATCATTTCACCTTTATTTCAAATCCGACTAATTATACTTTTACAAAATGATGAGTAAAATTTTATGTTGTTTTTACGCACCCACATCTATCTCGATAGTTGTGTGGTTGTTTTTAAGTTATTTAAGTTCCACTTTATTATCTCCCACCTTCTTTTTTAACCACAGGAGTGTCTCGCCAACTGGTTGGGCCCACCCGACTGTTCTCCTGAAGGATCTAGCCGTTTAAAATAGAATTATATCTTGAAGTGTGTGGGATATTTTATATGAATTAAATTTCAATTTAATTCAAAACAATTTTATTCACATTTTATTCAGATTTAATTCAGATTTAATTATAATTTTATAAAAAATTAAATTAATATAAAATTAGAAATATTTGTTTAAATATTTGGATTTAAAATATATTGATTGTGTCTTGACTTTTTAGTTCGATTTTAATGTGTGAATTTTAAAACAGTAGCGGCTAACAATTACTATTTTTGTTTTTTAATTCTTCTTTAACTATTTTTAGTCTATGTTTTTATTTTTTAAATTATTTATAGCTCTTCTTCTTATTTATTAGTATTTAAGTGTTTATTATTAGTTATTTAATTTCCTTTAGTTAATTCCTTTGGGTTATTTCAAAAAGTTCTGGATGGCTTTTGATTAATTAATATTTATTGTTATTGTTGTTATTGTAATTATATTATTCTTATATTGATTATTATTATTTTGTTATATTGTTATCCGCTTTAATAGACATTCAACCCTGATAAAAAAGAAATAAACCATCAATAAAATCACCTATCCATTATAATTCTATTGAATAAAATTAAATAAAGACAGTTAGTTATTAAAAGTATAGAAAATAATATAGTAAATAAGTGACAAAGACATAATCTAAACGGTGTCAATACTAATGCATTTTTAGCTGTAAAATATATTAACCATTTTTATCTCATTTATGAATTTTTAAATAGTTTCGAAACACAGTTGTGGGGAAAGTAAAAAAATAAAAAATAAAAATATGAAAGCATATCTAATTGACAGTGAATATTCTCAGATTTTCAAGGAGCCAAATAAGTAAGCAATTCTTGCCAATTATAGATAGCTTTTGTCATCATATATATCTCTGATTTATATCATTAAATTAAACAAATTTTATTACAAATTATCAATCGGACATGTTTTGTTTTATACACAAATTATATTTACGTTTTCCTGTATAAAATTCGACGATACTCGAATATTTCTCTTGTATTTCTCTTTTATCTGGATTGATATCTCTCAATGCTTTCACTCGTATTTCATAAATCTCATTCAATTCTAAATTATCTATCATGTAATATCTTTGTTCTAAATTGATAATATTCGTCCAATTATTTAATAATCTCTCATCTGATCTCTTCATTCGATATTGTATCTGATATTTGATTGGACAATTATCTGATCCAGAATATTGCCATGAGATATTTCGAGTATTGTTATATCCTGATCCAATACTTGACAATATTATATCCGATATATCTGTTATGATATTGATTGATATTTATTGATAATTTCATAATAATACTTGGTGATTGAGTGTGAAAACATTGTTGAGAACCAGAAGATAAATTTCCGGCATCATTGAAAGCTGTCAATACAAAACAATATTTGGAGCACTCGTCCAGATTTGTAAAATTGGCGATTGTTTTATTGAAGTGTTGAATTACGTGTGTGATATTACTTGTGATTGTGTATCCTTTAGCAGGTCCATTATTATCATCTTCAACTGTTTCATTCCATGTTATGATTAGATAATGTAAATCATTGTGATGAAGATAAAGTTGTCCAGGATTAGCTGGTACTGCAATCACAATTTATCAAATATTATCGAATAAACATTATTTTACATTTCATTGCTATCTTGATCAATCCATCGGTTAAATTCTGCAATCCTAACAAATTAGCAACTTGTATTTGTATTTGAAACTTGTGACCAACAGATGGTAAATCAATTGTAGTTGTGAATAACAGTGCGTTTGTAAAATTAGATTTCAAATTATTACCACAATATCCTCGAGAGTCATTAACTGTTTTTAACACATTTTCATGAATCTATAATAAATAATGATTAATTTTATAAATGATAACAATTTCTCAATTTTTATTGATTAATTCTAGAAAGATTTTATCTATAGATCTCATCACTCAGGAAATGTTTATAAAAACAGATCCATTTTACTGTATTACAATAATCAGGATCAAATACAGGCACATTAGTTATAATTTATACTTAGCGATAATTAAAATAATATTGTAATTCACATAATTCTTAGATTTGCATAAATATTCAAGAAACTTATGTGATTCTTAAATAAAAACTTTCATGGAAACAAGTGATGTTTCTACTGACGACAACGTCGAAATAAAAAAATCTTTTGCGAATATGCCATAAAAATTCAAGATTTTTTTGATTCCGAAGCAATCGTGTTTCGATTTATCAATCCAAAATGCTGATAAATGGTTCCAAATGGAACTATCATTTTCATTTGACATACTGTTGCAATAAGACGCCAAACAACTGTGGCAATTCAGCAGTTTTAATGAAGCTCTGTCAAATGAAGAGATTGGAAAATGGTTTTTAGAAACATTTTTAAATACCAAAACAGTGTACGACAAGGTTCCGGATTTTGCAGCAATGCAACAAAGACCAGATGAAAAATTCCATAGTTTTGAACTTCTGGAAAAGAAGCTATTGACAGAGGTATTTGACAAGAAAAACACTATTGAAGAAATATCAAGACTATTTATTCTGCAAGGTCTTAATAGCAAGAAATGGATTCTAAAATGAAAACAGCATTAAGCACTATAACCGGACATATCTATTTTAAGACATTATTTTTTGGATTATGTACTGCATCAGCAACCTTTTAGAGTCTAATCAATGCAATATTCAAGGATATGATTTACAATGATGTTCTTGTTTATCTGGATGATATTTTAGTCTATGGAAGAACAGTAGAGAAACACAATGAGAAACTGGACAAGGTTTTCAGGTTTTTTTAAATCATCAGGTTTAGAAACCAATTCCAAAAATTTTGGCTCTAGAAAGTTGAATTTCTTGGGCCATACGTTTAGTGCAGAAGGTATAGAAACTAATAACAAAGTAAAAAAGTTTACAAAAGCAATAAAGCCCGGGTTACATAATCCAGTTGAGGTCTTTCGAATAATTATGTAATTATTACAGATGATTTATTAAAGACTACGCATAAATTACTGATTTGTTAAATGCGATGATGACTGGTTTTGAAAAGAAATTCGAGTGGACTACAGGGTGTGAGGAAAGTTTTGGAAACCTAAAATAATAGTTATGCATGGCTCCGATTTTGGCTTTTCAGGATCCAAACAAAGAGATTATTTTAGATACAGACGCTAGTGACGGAGTAACAGGGTCAGCCTAAATATCGAAGAATTGAGTGGCTAAAAAAGATATCAAAAACAACTGACCGTAAAGTTAGACAAATCTTAGATTTATTTAAATATTTAACAAAAAATGTGTGACTTTTAAATATATATTTTGATGGAAACCACCGATGTTTATTACTTTGTAATAATATTATAATTATCTTAATTATTATTTTTGTTAGATAATATCTGAGATATATTTTAAATTTTCAAAATTGATTATTTCGATAAATCAATAGTTGCGACGCCATCATGTCCAGTAATTATAAACCACCTCATCCCAATAACATCAGAACAGAAGTTCACTTCAGGTAGAGAAAGACCAGTGTATTCGATGAAATACATGGTCAAGAAACTTTACGATAAGTGTCAAGGCATGCCAAACCTCAAAGAAGAACGCTTGCGTGAACATAATTGCTTCTGCTGTGGAGAACGCGGACACTACAGAAACCAGTGTCCACTAAGTCACAAATGTTTAATAATCGGACAAAAAAGCCATAATTTCAGATCATGTCATCTAATACGAGGTACAAGACACAGAGTAGAAGTTAGAATTTTATGTATTCAGGATGAGATCGAGGAGCATTTTGATCCAATTGAAAACCCACAAGGTAGGAGATCACAAAAACCACAATAACTCTGTCGTATACATTTCGTCGATGGGGTTGAATCAAAAGATAACAAAAAAATTTGAAATGGAACCAGACGTGAAGAGATTTTTAAGATGGACGACGCTAAGGTGTGGAGTAAAGAGTTGATCAACGGAGCTGATGTAGAGTTGTTGTGGAATTCGGGAAGGTCTACCACAGTGATGAGCGAGGACAATTGGAAGGAAGTGGGAAGCCTAAAATTGCAAGATAGTTTTATTACGCTTAATGGAGTGTTTTCATCGGATACCGATCGCCCTCTGGGTTATTCAGATGTGATTGCCAAGTGGAAAGGAAAGAAAAATAAAAATTAAGGTTGTTATAGCAAAAAGTATTTGTCCCAATTTCATTAGAAGTGTTGAAACGATGAATGCATTCGGGATTCAGCTAAAAGAGGTGGCCACAATCGATTCGTCACCATTGGTCATCGTAGGAAAAAAGGATGGATAGATGCAAATGTGTGTGGATTATTGAATACTCAATGGAGTGACAGAAAAATTTAGTTTCCCCATGCCTGATATCCAGCAATTTCTAGAATGTTTGGCGGATGCTAAATATTTCTCCTTGATAGATTTACGACAGGTTTATTACCAAGTAGAACGGAGTCCGGGATCCCAAGATTGCACAGCTATTAGCACGAGAACCGGTAAATACTGCTTCAACAGACTCCCGTTTGGACTAGCTACAGCACCAGCAACCTTTCAAAAACTAATGCACTAGCTGTTGGATGAATTGATCTTTAAAGGCATTGTGGTATATTTGGATGATGTTTTAATATACGGAATAACTGAGTAAGAGCATGACGAGCTACTGAAAGGCGTGTTTTGACGAATTCAAAAGTCCGGTCTAAAAGTGAATTCGGGAAAATGTACGTTTATCAAAAGATGAAGTAAGGTTTTTAGGCCACACATTCAGTGCCAAGTGCATACAGACAAAATACGTCAAAATCAAACCTATACGAGATGCCCCAGTACCACAGCGTACCAGCAAACTGCGATCATTTTTAGAACTGACAAACTATTACAGGCAATTCATCACGGATTATGTTTTATTAGCTGCTCTACTTAACATCGCAACCGTAGGTGGAGATAAGGAATTACAACGGTCAGAATCGTGTCAAACAAGTTTTTGAAGCTAAAGTCGGCACTGTGTGAAGCACCAATTTTTGATTACCTAAGAGAAAACAAGATACTTGTACTTGATTACTGACTAGTCACGAGACTGGTTACTGTGTTACCAGGAAAGAACTGCTTGCTATCCACGAGTAAGTTATTTATTTTAGACAATACTTGTACGGGAAGAAATTCAACGTGAGGATCGATAACAAAGCCCTAGTATTTTTGAACTCGACACAAAAATTGATCAGTCCTCAATTTCAAACATGGATGGTGGCGCTGTCAGAATACGATTTCTATTTAAGATACAGAAAAGGAAAAAATGATAGCAACGAAGATGGATTGTCTAGGATCAACGAGACACTATGTTCGCAGTGCAAGACGAGACATGATGAAGCAAAGACGGAAAAGCCGAAAACCAAATTTTTAGCTCAAATACAAATAAAGTCCGAGATAATGCGAAAAATACAGGAAGCACAGCATAAAGATGCAGAAATATTCAGATTTCTAAATTTTTAAATAACTCTAACTAGCACTAGAATAAAAGATAAGCTGAAAGTGATCGACAATAAGCTGATGCTGGAGAAAGATAAAGGTTTACATGCTATAATACCGAATGATTTTGCCGCTTAATTTGTCAAAACAATTCACGAGGAGCTCTCCACTTAGGCTCGAAGAAAACCTTCGCAGTTTTTATTGGCCAGACATGTTCAACACCATCAAAGAGATACTAAAAGAATGTATCATATGTACAAAGAGAAAGATTGATCAATCCAGAACAAAGGAATTTCTGCTGTCTCGGTTAGACTCTGAGTTTCAAGAGAATATCATGGTTAACATTGCACAAATGGACACAATGCATAGTAACAAGAAGTACCTAGTAGTCCTTATCGAAAGATTCAGAAAACCCGTGAGCCTCACTGCTACATCTAAGCTAGACAAAAAGACAATCTTCCAGGTCGTCTTAAACTTGTGGATTTATCGTTTTGGAAAGCCAAAGAGCATTCAATCTGATAACGGGAAACAATTTGGAGGTAAATTTATGAGAGGGACGTGTTCAAAATTGGGTATCAAAAATGAATTCAGCTCATCATACCAGCATCAATCGAACGGGATGGTGGAAAGCGTTATCAGGACGGTACGAGATATGCTAACAACTACAGTAAAGGGTAAGAGTCCTGAGAAAAAATGTGCTGAATTGTTGCCAAGGTTAGAGTTCTGAATCAAGGCAACACATCAATCAACAACGAAGTTGTCGTCTTTCGAGATAATCTACGGACGGAAGATCAATGTTCATACAGATGTGAGCCACAAGAATCAAACTCGAGATGATATTGCAGCAGCAGCTAGAGAAAGGTAGCAGTCGACATAATGTCTAACCGAGACAGGGTAAAAAGAACACATCGAGCTTTTCAGGTGGGAGAGAAGGTATGTAGATTTTTCAAATAAATATTGTGCCTGAATGTGCTTATGACATAACTTAAAATAATAATTTATTTGATTCTCAAATAATTTATATTTTCACTTCACCATTTAATTAACATCATTTTTTTTCACAATTCAGTTTATTCAAATAT
>JBBMOY011626959.1:0-13770 GCA_037951405.1 Platydemus manokwari | reverse complement strand
AATGATTTTAGTTAAATATTAACAGTTTAAATATGCAATGCAAAAACGGCCATTATTTTCCCAACAACCTAATAATATCGGAATAAACCATCAATTGTATTTGTCAAAAACGCAATTATAAGTAACGCTATATCTAAAACATTATTTAATTCCACGTCGTTTATTTACTGTTATCCCTGAAAGCAACTGTTTTTCTTATTAGTATCGATTTATAAAACTTATACTGGCAAAGACTTTTTTATGTATAAAAGCGAACTTGAATTTGATATAATAATGTTTCAAGTCATGAATTCTATTACTAATCAATAGAATTTCAATAGATTTAATCAATGTACTAATATTTATTCATAAACATTGATAATCGAGATATCCATACATTAATGTCCATACAGTTAGTCTATAGAAATCTGCAAGAGACCCTGCCTAAATGTTGGTTATATTCTAATTTTTTAACGTTTTTACAGGAAATCTGTTAATCATTATGTATTACCAACATTTTTCATAAAATTATTATTTTCATGTTATTTTTCATATTTCTGCATTGTTCCATTGTGGCTATTAAATGTTCTATTCAATTCCATGCATATTCTATGAATGCAAATTCAATATAAGATATAATTCAATTTATGGTAAATATTTGACATGTTGAGTTTACTTTTGCAAATTTATATGTGATCAATATTTCAGATTAATAAAATAGAATTTCGAATTTCTGTGCCATGTTCTTGAGATCTCAAATATATTAACTTGAATATCCTAAATATTGTATCCAAATGGTATAGTAGAGGAGGGGTGTGTAAACTTTTAAAATTGCTTCCCCATTTGTATTATATTAGTTACTGACTCCCGTAAATGGGTCCCGTAATAGGTAATAACTCCCATATGAAATACTATTTAAATGAAATAAATATATTCTTCATAGCAAGACATTATTCAAATTATGCTTTTTTATTATTTAATAATTTCATCAGAAATTAAAAATTGCAGTTAATTGAAAAAAAATGAAGCAACGATGAAATTAAATTTTATTTTAATGTAACGGAGGCGCCTGGGGTTGTTGTATCAAAATGTCTATTCTTGGTGATATTTCAGAAACTACCACTCTCAGTTCTGCTTCAACATTCATGAAATATTTATAAATCTGCCTTGTTTCGATATTATTAAAACAACAGCGATGAAATGAATACAATAATTTTATACAATAATTTTATACAATAATTTTATACAATAATTTATACAATAAATTGCTTTCAACAAATCAGAAATCATAACAACTAAATTTTATATTAGAATTACAAATTTTAGACGTCCCCATTATAATGTTTAGCGCCCCTGTCCTGAAGAACAAATGTACATGTAAAGCGTGCCGCGTGTTAATCTTTTATTATTAATTATAATGTTTATATGCTTAACTAAAGTATAATTAATAATTTTTTAATAATAATAAAATTTTTAGGTTACTTCACATCTAGAGCGGTGTTTGCAGCAGTGTCAATATTCATGATATCATTGACTCTTATATTTAATGCTTACAGTATTTACAGGCCTCGGTATACTCTTAAGCGGCTTACTGCAGCTCTTTATCTAATGACAGGTTATTATTAAATACAAAATGAAATTAATTATTATTCGATGATTAATTTTAATAATTTGAAAGTTATATGAAGTCTTGTGCTGTTGTATATTTTTTCAGCTATATCTTCCTACATGTCAATTGATTTTTTTCTGCAAGAAATGGTGTATCACGAGAATCGTTTGAAATTAAGTGGCGCCAATCATTTAGCAATTATGTATGGATACAGTTTTACATTGAATTGCCTTGTATTCATTATATACATAATTGATTGCATCATTTTCCTTGCTTTCTGCTCAAAAATTAAGCTAAAAGACGGTCCTCAACTTCATGAAGAAAGAAGAGCAGCTGAAAACGATGCCCCGTTAGTATTATACTAATCGATTTAGTTAAATATCTGAAGATCAAGTCCAATTATATATTTTGCATTTTTTTAGAAATGCAGCAGAATTTTTTTGTTATTATTAATAAAAAATAGAATTAGTTTTGTTTTATATTATAGCTGTTTGATAGTTAAAAAATAATTATCATTGTAAACCATTACTATGTTATTAAGCAATTATTGAAAACAAATTGTTAAGTCACGTCATGAAAGTATGCATACCTAAATTATTTAAACATTAATGTTTTAAATTATAAATATATTCCTTTTAAATTTTCATTCATTTTAAAATTCCCAAATTCACTGTTAATAGTAGCTACTTCGTTTAAAATGGAAGATTCTATAGAGGTATTCATTTCAACAGCTTTCGTAAATAATAAATTAATGTCAAACAAATTACACAATTTATGGATAAATTAAAGTCTTTCAGAGATATTTAACTGTCATTCTTAATTTAAAAATGACTTCATATTAAACTTTAAATAATTTAATAAAATTTCAAAATATTATTTTTCATTTTAAAATTAATATTAAAGTTTCTTTAAATTTTCCTCGGCATAAGCAATACCGAAGATTTATATTTATTTGTAACTTAACACTTAAGTAAATTTGATCAATTTTTATCAAAGATTTGGTGAGTGCAAAATCATCTATATGTCGAATAAAATTCTTAGCTATTAACAAGGCATCAATTGATTCTATCACGCTAGGAATATTTCACAATTATTCATCAAATCCACTCCCCTAATGAATCCTCGTCAAATATCTTTTACCAAGATGATCTCCTTTTGTAGAATTTTTTTTCCAAACTACTGGGACTCTTATTTTACCAAGGCACAATTTATGTGTATCGGAGAAGAGACCATCCAATCGAACATCAGAATTTGCTCTCATTCATTACTGTTATCGATGTACCAGAATCCGATAACATTTCAATCTGTGTACCGTTACGATCAATTGTACTCCACTATCTGCAATCTGCTTTTTAATAGATTTGTGAGTGCTTCCTCTTCCTATTGCCGTCTTCCTTCTTTATTTCTATTCTATCTCTAGTTGATATGTATCCTATTGACTCAACTCCACTGACGAGATAGGGACAGGAGGTTGTTTCCAGTCATTTTTCTATTCCATGGAGACTGTGCTAACACAATCGCCTTCTTTATTCTCAGTTTGAATAACAGCTTCATCTTCTTCGTCATGGATACACAGTATTATCCTCGAACTATTGTAACTAGGTTTTCTACCTAGCTAACATTCTATGAACAGATGCCCTTCTTTTCGGGACATTAAAAATTTATTCCGCAGTGGACGTTTAAACTTCCGGTGTCCAAGGTAACCGTATCAAAAGCAAGCTCCCGGTTTTAAATAATCACCACGTGGTGAGAGTTTTCCTCTACAATCTTTGAAAGACTCAATATCCTTCATTTATGTTGTTTGTCTCGTATTGTCGGAAATTTCATTTGGTTAACTGGTACACGATGATTTTTCTCGGATTACTTTCATATACCGATTACGCATATGTCTTCTTGATGACGTTTATGAGCTTCATCGGACTTAGCTTCTCTAAATTGACAGCTAACTCTCTCCTCCTAAGGACTCCTTCGATTTCTTGCAATTTAGACCTTTTGGAATATATAGTCTTGAAATTTTTTCAAGAGTGTTTTTTTATATCGAATAACTCCTTCACAATTTTTTACCCAAAGTTCAGCCCTTCCGTACTTCTCATCTGGTCTTTGTTGCATTGCTTCTAAATCTTAAACCCTGTAGTACACTGTTTTAGGATGTGAGATAGTTTCTAAAAAGCATTTCTCAATTTCTTCATTTAAAATAGTTTCTTTGATACTACTATATTCTTACCACAGTTGTTTTACATCGTCTCTCAACAGCAAGTCAAATGCAAATGATAATTTCATTTGATTAAATGCTGCAAAATCCTTGGTTTTCTGGAACCTTTTTTCAGTATATTGAACTGATGCATTAGAGAAAGGCGGCTTCAGGATCAATAACTCCTGAGTTTGTTGCGGCGTATTAGTAACCATTTTCTGACTTTCATCTCGTTTGACTCTCGTAAGAGTATTTACTTCTGCGTGATTACCAGTTAAACGTCACTTAATTTTATCACAAAAAATTATTAAAAATTTGAAAAACCACGTTGTTCAGAATTTTTAAACAAATTAAATTTCCAATATTATCTAACTAGCAGAAAATTAAATAGCTCTTAAAATATTTAAAAATGATACACAGCGACAACACCGCACCGTTTATCGATTTTTAAATAATCCATTTTAAAATCACATGATCTACATTAATATCTCAAAACCGTAATAAGTAAAGTGTCTTATAAATTAGCTAGTTGAGAAGCTCAAACCCGATATGAATTCAATATAAAACAAAAATTTAATTCTTAAATCACTTCAAAGTAGATTTTATCGAGAATAATTAATGGAATCAATTTTAAATTATTGTTAGATTTATCACAAATCAATCAAAAGGGTCAATACGCAGAAACCCGGTAAACACAAGTGCCGTTAACCAATCAGATTAATTCTAATGTTAATCCATATTTAGAAATTAAGAATCAACAGGCACCTACATAACTCACCAAGTCCAAATATCTTCCAATGGCACGAGAGGTATAAGGAAAATCTCAAGTTAATCGATCAACAAACAAATTCAGTGAATTAAAAACGAAGATCCATGACATCAAGCAGACACACACGATGGGTCTATAAAAGAGATTGGATTCCATGGATTCTTGCTAGCCTTTTTTTGTCGGTAGCTTCAATGCTTAGCTTATGTGTGATTTCAGTAAACAAACCTTTTGATTATTCTTCATTCTTTTTTGACTTTCGGGCGCTCATCCCAACTTGAATGATTTTTTTTTGTGAATTTCGTAAAGATTTGTTATTATTGAGACTTTGAATATCTTATTTTAGTTAATACAGATTTTAAGATGTAAATTGTTGATAACCCAACATTATCTATGTGTTTGCAGAGATTTTTAAGTCAAATTATTTTTTCCTGGACCATCAATATCGATTAATGAAAGCCGTTTTAAAACATATCTTCTTAACATGATGTTTGAATATAATTTCTAAATTCATATTTTTGATAAATACATTCTTTCCATAAAACCAGACCACAAACCCAAACTTTATTACAAAAACATTGGGGAACGAATAATGTAGCTTCTTATCTTATCAAGTTTTCAGTACTATCAATCGCAAAGCTGAGCCACGTTTTTGAATCATGCGCATGCACGATCTAAATCGCCCGAGACCAGTCTAAAAAACTATAGGAGAACAACAAAAATTCCGTTTCGAAAACTTCCACGAATTAGGAGAATTTTCTTTTAGTCGAAAATAATCTAAAACATGATTTTAAACCTACTGTTTTTACCCTGGCTTTCTAGAGGACGATATTAAATTGATTTTGCACCTTGTAGAAAAAAATAAGAAACAATCGACGACAAACAACAAATTTTAGCACAAGTAACTAGAAGCCCAAACAAACTAGCACAAGCTAACCATAATTTAAGAAGGTCCAATTTCCTGCTAGATACTACAGCTGAGAGAGTCATCATTTTCTAACTTGTTCTGGCATCAACAGGAAGTACTCTCGAATGTTTAACCTAATATCATGCCTTTCGCAAGTGATCAATAGGAGTTTCAGTGAAATCATCAACCAGAAGTGAAGAAACACTTGCCAAAGAAACGATATTGTAAGAAATCGTCGAATCTTTTATTTGTTTACAGCTCACTGTACTATGCTGTACCAATAGAGCCGGTGAAACACATCAATATTAGATGTGCTGGCCGAGTTCAACCCTCGTAGGAAACAAATAATATTTTTGATAATTTTATCTGCCAACTTTAAAACTCGCCTAAAAAAACTTTGTGTACGAGTTATTTTTAAAAGATTATTAGAATTGTTTTTATTCTATTAATTTCAAACTAAATGGCAGAAAATCAATAAAATTTCTTGATTGATTTCCAATTCGAACTTATTTAACGTAACTTATCGATGAATGGACGGTGCTTAAATACATTTCTACATTTGGGGTAACAATTCAGACTTAATTTTTATGTTGATATCAACTTTTGAGCTTGAGCCCACATATGATGCAGCACAAATATCAAATTAAAGATACTTATAATGTACTTATAATTCAATAAAAGCTTGCAAAAATTAGATCAAAAATCGAAATTCAATACAAATATTTAGATAAGTGGAAATTTTTGACAACATAAACATTTAAATTTACAATGACGCGAAGTCCATAATGAAACTGATTTCATGAAAATAGGAATCGAAATTTAATTATCAGAAATCGTCTTGTTTGGCCATTGATAATCAGATTCTTCCAATGATTCTATATTTAAATTTATTGGTGTCGAATTTCTTTTAAAAGCAACATCTGCCAGTGGCCAATGGTTTGATGTGAATGAACTAAAAACAAGGTGAATTGATGAAAAATTATAATAAAAATAAAGTGTTTATATTATTAAAGAAGTGTTTTTAAAATTATAATTTTGGCACTCAAAATACGAAGTCAAATTTTCTTCTTTAAAGTCGGCATGGGCCAGAGAGCTTTTAAATAAATTAACTCCACTGGCTTGTTCAAGCAGCAAGAAGACAAACTCTATATACTTCTATTAATGTTCGATCTTGAAAACAAAAGATTAAAAAAAATTTTGTATTATTTTAAATTCGTGTATACTTTATCTGTTATTCATCGCATTCAATCATTTTTCTATAATTATTAATATATTTATTTTCAGGAATCAATAGATTAACTATAATTTTATCACATATGATTTACTAAGTTTTAAATAATAATCTGTTTGAACTAATTTAAGTGAGATATTTAACTCATTTCAGTAGTCACCAAAACCTTAGGATTATATTGATAATAGCTCCACCTGACTAGTGGTTCCAATATCACATTCACATTTGAGTAAAATCTTGTAGTTAAACCAAGCTCTTTCAATCATAGCCATTGACAGAACAAAACGTTACATTAGAAAAATATTTTTATAATAAACCATTGATAATTCTAACTGGAAATTCACCTTTTTACTAATCAATAGAAGAGCAAAACACAATATCGCTTCTCTTTTATTGCATTCTAGTTCCAAACCAGCATATCCGTCACAGTGAATGTATTTCTAGTCTCCGTAGTTCTGGTATAAACTTCTGTGTTATACTACTTTTGGTATTCATTCGCACAAACATCTCTTAGAGAACAAAGTAAGAAAAAATTCAACATATTTTGATATTTTCGTATTCGATTTTTACGAGTCTATTCATGAAATACAAGGAATTAGACCCTAAAATTAGATTTTGACTTATATTGTCAGGGAGTTTTACTTGTATACGTAAAATAATATTTAATAACAATTTTTACTTTGTTTTCCGATATTTAATAATAATCAGTACAATAATGCAGATGATTGCGACCATTGTCACCAATATTCCAATCTAAAACATATGCCAATGTTAATAATAATTTAATTATTTCACCCAATAAAAATTCCTAATTATATATAATCATATCTAACTTGAATTGGACCCAATTTGAGTTGATCTCTGTTATCTAGTCATGGAAAAAATCTTCAAAATAAAATATTTTTATATTTAAATAAAGAAAAACTAAGGTTTGTTTTATAATATTTTAATTAGTACAGTGATGATATAAATTTAACACTTTTTTTGAAATTACTATCAAAACTAACCTTGTTCCTCGAGACGACCTGATCTGGTCAAATTTTTATGACTGTATGAAAGTAAAGTTTTGTTTATTGGGGTATATTTTGTACTTATTGAGGATAATTCACAGTATTTTCCACTCCATCCCATTTGACATTGACAACGGAATTCGTGTCTATTTGGGTAAGTATTAGCTTTATATGGTAGAGAAATTATTCTTTCGTTTAACTAATTAAGATTTAACAAAGATTAATTTTATAGAAAAGAGTATGGACTCCATAACAATTTAAAACGACCAGCAATTTTTCATAGGGATCTTAGAATATGCCCTTCTCAGTATTGTTAGTTGATTTCAATTAGTGAAGAAGTCGGCTTGATTTATCGGTAACATACATTCAAGCCTTAAATTTAAAAATATCAAGTCATTTAATTATCTAATGAAATCTTCATTATAAATTTCAGTGCTCCTTATAATTTGAAAAGCCTCTCAATGGAGCAGTATTGTCACCATTTAAAAACCACAAATTTGGAACACGGTAAAAGGGTTAGGTGTTATTTATTATGTTTATGAATTTTTAAATATTAAATGTTCGAATAATAATACAATTTTATATTTATAGAAATTGTTATTTATGTTCAAGGAAATGCTCAATTTATTTACTTGTTTTAATTCGAAGTGTTTTTATTGGTTATTTTTGACCAATCAAAATGTTTTTATTATTATATATTGAATTATTTAGTTGAATCAAATTCAAAATAATCCATTTTCAACACAAAAAATTATGCAATTGTTGAGCCCTAAATAAGTAGAATAAATATATGTGTAAAATACATGAAAGTAAAAAGCAAAATATAATGAGATAATAAATAATAATGACCAGAAATTGACAATAGAACCAAGAAATAAAGTAAAATTACCATAAATTATTTGTGACATTTAAAATAAAATCAAATAATAAATGGTAAGGTTAAAATTAATTAAATAGATTATACTTAGAAATATTAATTTTCAACCATTTCCGAAAATTGGAATGAATAAGCGGTATAAAGTAATAAACTATAATTAACCGTAATAAGTTTATAAATATAAGTATATTTTCGCCATTTCAAGAGTATTTAACCCTGCAACAAGTGTAGTTGTAAGGCAGTAGTGTGTATTGAAAGTGTAGCGTGGAGTATTAGTAACCATATGGTAACCAGAGCTAGATTCTGAGGTAAAGTATCCAGAAAAAGTACCTGGACTAGGTACTAGTTTTATTAATTTGCATTGAGTGAGATGAAATTCTGCAAAATGGAAATGGATTTGCACCTTGGAACCCTTTTTTAAGCACTTTAAACATTTGCATGCCCACACAACAATCAGTGGCATTAAATGGTACATGACAATCGGAAAAAGAGACAAAACCATAAACACACTAACATAGGGATTGACTAATAGCACTCATGAAAAAACTTAAAAGCCCATTAGGAACACGAAAAAGCAAAGATCGAATCAAAATGTGATACAGCATGATACAAAAATTTACACACAGATTTCGAATATAAATTGCGATGTAAAATTGCCAACTGCCAGTCTGACGGCAAGTTTTGTTTATATTTCTGATTTTTAGCATTGTCAGTTGAAAGTCTAGTTTTGTGTATTTATTTGAAAGCCAGATTTTGTTTATATTTTGAGAATAGAAATAAAGTTGTAGCCTTCTATTTTTGAGTCAGAGATTAGTTAATTGTAAAGGAGAATCCAACACTTGACATTATTCGAAACCTGTTTCTTTGTAACATTGATATTCGGAGTATAGTGTAATTAAAATATATCTTAATTCGAAGACCTTTTTTTAACTTAGTGGGTACTGGAATTAGATTAGGAGTTGGATTAAGTAATTAAAGTCGAGCTGTTAAGTTAGCTCTAAACATTGCAATAATTATATAATATAATTAAAATCACAATCATAGAAATCTGCAAGAATGACTAAAATGATTACTACATACCTATAATAGATACATGTACCAAAGGAAGTACATTTTAAGTTACATATCCTCTTTCCAGTAGTTTGATTACATATATAATTCCCCAATACCGGAGAGCAATATCTATCGCAGTCAACTCCGTAATAATTCCTATTGCATATCTTTTTACCAGATATTTTATCACATTGGAAATTTCCGCCTCCCGAATTGCAATAAACTTCACAATGTTTTCCGTAGTAATTTATAAAACAATTTACCATTACGCTAGCTTTTAACCTAATAACCAATAAAATATTGAATTAAATGAATGGATCTATAATAATAATAGCAATAATAATAATGATATTGTGACGATTATGAAGTTATGGCAAACAATTTTTAAATAAAACATTTAAATGAAAATATATTTAAACTGGCTTTATATAATTTGCTTGAGTATTGTGGTACATATTGCTTGGAAATAACTTTGAAATTCGTTTTCAATCCGCATATATAATATAGTAATATAATAATATTATTGCTGATATCATTATTAATATGATTAATAATATTATAATTATTTCTTAATTTTGCTAATAGCGAAGAAATAAACTGAAGGTTTATCTGACTAGTTTTCTATTCGAAGCTTAATAATAAGAAATCCTCGTTTTTATGAAAATATATATTAATATACCAATTAAAACGGACTGCCAAACTCCAAATATAAGTTTGTCAAACTCATATTGATAAGTAGATCCATCTAAATCGTTTATATATAGAACAACGAATGAAATATTTGAATGTATAGGTTTTGTTTCAACCCATCTAAACTAAATTATTCTGAATATTCTAACAAATGCAAAGAAATAAAATCAATATCTCTATATTAAAAACCAATATAAACCAAATCATATGAATGGGCTGACGACATTCAGTGTTCACCCGTTTTTGGAAATCAGTACTGCCCTTATTCGAAACAGCCGAAAGTTGAGAGCCAAATACCGTCGGAAAATTATACAATTCAAAACCCAATACCTATCGAGTGTCTACAAAAAATCCTATATTCTTCTTATTTATAGAGATAGACTCAATCTTGTGTTCTATTTCGTCCCGATATCACGAAAGGGTTTATTAATCATAATTTACCAAGAAGTCACCGCAAATGGTGTATATTATATCGAATAAACGGACAATTCAAGTAATTTTATAATCAATTCATAACTTATAATTTTACATTTAAGACTGAAAATCATAAAATTTACAATACAAGCATTATATTTATTAATTTTTAATAAAAATAAGGTGTTTATGACAAAAGCATCAATTAACTTGTCAATTTTGCTCTCTACCACCAAATATTGTTTCATGGAAGATGAAACGTTTCGTGATAAGACTACAGTTGGGTAAATAAAATCAATTAGTTAGGAATTAATTTTTTTCCCTTCAAAAGCTTTGCAGCATTTTAAAGATAATTTAATTAAAATATTATCGAGTCGATTATCGGTTTGATCTATCTTTAATATCCAATGATAACAAGATAGTCTAATATATGGAGGATGGAATGAAATGGGTAAAACATTTCATTATTCAATTCAAAAAATAGAATCAATCAATATTATATCGAAATATTGATGTCCAGTTAAGCTTTGATACAGTAATCCATAAACAATTGTTTATAAGCTAATTCATAGAGTTTGTATTATCTTGGATAAAGGTCGTTTTTCAAATTACATATTCCAAGGATGTGTAGGAAATATCGAATTGGAATGAATTGATATATTATTTAAAAATGCATACAGTTATCAACGATCAAAGATCAGATATTCGAAATTCATCAATACAGCTGCAAATGAACTTACCTGATATTTAAACCCCGTGGAGTAACTGTCATGGAAACATTTGAGCTATAATTAAGCGTAGATATAATGAAGATGGATTTGAATATTGCTATATGGTCATGTTTATCATAATTATCCTGGTCATCCACAGCCACCTTGACTCCAATGGTTCCCTGTAAATAAAATAAATTAATTATTGCATTTTTCAAAACTTTACTGGTTTAATCAATGATTTTCATCTCAAGAAAATTCATAATTGGAAAATAAACTTTAGCGTAAGGTTTTATATTATTCAGTATGCTTAATGAGCTTTTTCACCTCATGAATATTGTGAAGAGTCAAGAAATTTGAGTGTAATGAAATCAATCTTCAAAGTCTAAATTACCTTTTGAGTGTCATATCCAATAATCGGAAATATATTTCATGTTATACAATGATTTCGTTTTTGATTGCAAGAACCAACTTTTTAAAGTATTTTTGAATCCGTTTCAAACATTATATATCTGTTTCTAGTAACGACAATAAGATTTTGTTTTAAATCTACGTTTTAAAATTCATCTGATTGGCTCACGCCACTGATTATTAAAATACTAGTAGTGTTGGGTATAATCAATTAAACAAAACTATCGTGGTTGTAGCAGCCAGTCAATACGAACTTGTATCATGGTTACTTATAACCTCGTATTAGGTAATTTAAAGTTGCTTAAAAATATTAAGATAACTTTCGATCAACTGAAATAATCTCTTTCCTATATATTTTTTCCATCCAGAATTTGACTTGAATATATAGTTTTTAGATTCAATGATATCACATTTGGCTTCATTTTCAGGACGGTTATTAAGATAAAGTAGGTCACTTTTCAAGAATGTAATTTAGGGATTTTCTGTCCGTTGACGCTATAAAATCGACATGGCTCGCAGTTCGATTCAATGTTGCATTTCATACAACACTTTGCGATTTCGATAATTTCCGATTTATTGCACTTAAATATTCTTAATTCTTGGCCACTTGCCATACATCTGTACAACAAATACAGGTGACTGAATTATCCAACTTGCTAACGATGTTAGCTCTTAAACTGGAACATTTACTTATTATATAATTTGCACCATTTCTCAATAGATGAGGCTCATCGATTATATAGATCAAATTATTCGAATCATTCCGAACTTGGTTATAAACTCTTAGTTTTACAACCTTAAAGCTCAATATTTAATTGGCGAATTAGATTTTAGGATCAACCAGTAATTGTTGTCAGAAATTGGTAATGTTTTAAAAGATAAAAATGTCATTTAAATTAACAAAAATGGTAATCAATATTTTCCTTGCTTACCCCTTTTATTACGAGTTATTACAACAGTGTTTTATCATATTGTAATAAGAGTATAAACAATAATATAATATAATTATTTAATAAATTACATCAAATCTTTCTAATATAATTTTCTTTGATATGATAAAAGAAATGGTTTTCGAATTGGCCCAACCACCTATTGTATTATTGAATAGCTCACATTTACTGAAATAGTTAAAAATGAACACAAATTAATTACAAATAATTATGAATTACTGATTATTGTTTGATGAAACACAAATGTGAAACATAGGATCACAATGATCACCAGCCCAGTGAAAATTTTCACAATTGTAACCATTAGATAATAAATTTTTAGGATTGCTATAATCATATATTCGAAAAGCGAGAATTGCTTTAGCCTAAGTGAAATTATAATTATTAATTAAATAACAAATAAATAATATACAAAACACCCACATCATTTGAATAAATGATAGTAAAATAAATGACCATAAACCACAATAACAACATCAATATTTTAGTCAATTCAAATTAATTTACAATTTATATTGGTACTTCTTGATATATTTAAACAATATCTTAAATCATATGTTAGTTGAAATATCATGCCATAATTTTATTTAATAATTCATGTTAATAAAGATAATTTTCTGATTCTTTGATCTTCTAATATTCCGTAAATTTCATTAGATTTTGCTTACAATTTTATAGTAACAAATGAATTTTAGTTTAATGTACTACTGTATTTAAAATTTCAATGATTCCGGGATTAGAGAGATAAAAATAAATTTTTACATATAAATTCTTGATTTTAAAAATTTTAAAAATTAAATTTAAAATTAATCAATTATATTTTATCATATAAACCCACTATCAATTCGTGTCTTACAAAATAGCAGTAACTGACATTGCTTCTGCAAATATGGATTTATTAGGTTGTTGGGAAAATAATGGCCGTTTTTGCATTGCATATTTAAACTGTTAATATTTAACTAAAATCATTAG
>JBBMOY011625849.1:0-13770 GCA_037951405.1 Platydemus manokwari | reverse complement strand
ATAGATATGACGAAAATTAGATTGGATATCCTATTGATTGATAATATATCAATCAAAATTTGAAATTGTCAAAACGGTCATTACTTTTCGGATGACCTAATAAATACAAAATTCTTCAATTTATTATAGAAGTTGGAAGAATTTTATTTGCATCTCCACAACGAAAAAGGCGTCATGTAATACAACGTTGGATCAATAATCAATCATCAAGTGCTATAAAACCGTTTATAACAATGGTTATGTAGAATTAATTTTACTGTGAAATTCCTAACTGGCTAAATTTCTATGGTTCTGAGGAATTCTTAATTTTCTTTGGGAATTGATTAATTGAAAAGAAAGAAAATCTCAACTATGAATGCAATTTCAATTGTAATTTAAATCATATTTTTCCGGTTACCAAGGCTTCCGTTCATGATTTATTTAATCTGGAATGTGCCTTTCTAAATCATGAATAATATATAAGTATGTTTTATTTAATATTGTTAACAAACACAAATCAACAAATAATAACAAAACAATTGGCAAGCATGAAGTAATTACAATTTAAAGAAATTTATATACAACTTCTCGTTGTTAGTCAAAGGCTTAGATATTTTTTATATCAATTCAAACAGAGAGCATGGTTTATAATCAGTACATTTGCTTACAAACCTCGGTTTGAGAAAATTGAAACCCACAATCGATGGAGCATGTGTTATGGTTTCCACATTTAACTGACATATTTTTAACTTGTACATTCCAACCATAGGTAACATTAATTAGACGGTGAAATATTTTCAATATATAGATAGAAATTGAAAATAATTAGTATGATATGAGGAATACTAGGGTATGATAATTATTTATTATATATTATCAAGACCACAGAATATTAACATTGAGTCTTTTGAAATTAAGCAGTGGACCCTAATATCATGAAAAACAAAAATCAATTTAATCTTTATCGATCGAATTACATTGAGTTTTATCTGCAAGAATGAAAACCCATTAACTGAGTTGAATCACTTTATAAATATCTGAACTCAAAAAGACCTTAATAATCAATTGGCAGCACATAAATTACTCGATATTTATAAATAATTGTATATGTGCTTGACATCACAAATATAAGTGAATTGATTTAACCCTAATTATTACAGTTTGAATAACTGTTCAAAGGTTAGAATTGATGTCTAATTGAATCAGTTATAAATTATGATGTCTGCAAAGATTTCCCTCAATATGCCTTTCCCGTAAAAAACATTATTTGGCATGTTAGAAGAATACTCTTTAAGAAAATTTTATCAAGTAATAATTATTGATTTTGTTTAACTGTTTAATGAAAGATCAAATTTTTATTTATTATTTTGTTTCAATAATGTTTATATTTTGTTATGTTGAAATTAAATGGTTTACAATTTCTATAAAAAGCTGACAATCATTCCAAAGAATTTAGATCAATCTCGACACAATCAACACGAAAAGAATCGTCGACAAAACAATGAGTTCCATGAAATCACATTGAAACAATTCGCTACAAAAACAATTTTCAAACCATTTTCATATCAATTTCAAAAGATAAAAGACGTCAAATTCGATGACCGTGATATGATTTATGATAGAATTCCTGTTAATAATTCATCAATCGATTCAAACAATCCTGTTTATATTGAAGGACTCTCTTTTCCTCCGAAAGCTGCCCAGATAAATTTGGAAAGAGATTTTGATAAATCGGATTTTAGTTTCGATTGTTTTAATGATGCTCTTACCAATATGCTGTTGACCTTAAAAAATATGGAAAACGATTATGATATTGAAAAACACAATGATCGTCGTTATTCAGTAAAACAAGAATTGGGTGGTTTACCATTGAATTATCTTGGGACTCGAACTCGAGTTATATCAGATAATGATGAGTTCAATGTTGAGACAATGGAAACCAAGCTTTAATTAACAATATATGAAGATAAATAGTTTCTGGTAACACCTTCACTGCTCGATTGTCCATCTGATTATTTTCTTGTTCGTGTTACGAGCAAAATGTGAAGATGAAATTCTGATCGACATTTTATTTATTTATCAACAATTTAAAAAATGAGTGCAATTTTTATTTTCCTCCACTTGTGTCTTTTTTCTATCTCAGAAATTCCATTCCCTAGTAGCAATTTATAAATATCATATATTTTACAAACAAAAATCTTTCCATATCACCTAAATAATGTACGGCTTATGGGATTGCATATCCTTAATGAATTTAATTTATTTATTGGAAATTTATGTCGTCATAGACTAGTAATGAGTAGTGTACTAACATTTATATTAATTGATAGAATTCTAACTGAATAAAACAAAGTGGAAATCAAAAATTTATATAAAAAATTGTGTTAACCTGGAAAACTAATAAAATGAAAGATAAAGTCAGCTATCTGCTGTTGATGACTGGGAGTTATGCAAAATATTCAGGTTATAAAAGAATAATTATTAGAAAATATAAATGAAATATAAATGGACTTCAGTTTATAGCAGTGTAAAATTTTCGATTTTAATATCTTCTGGAATAGTGAGATAATTTTAAACTTTTTACCTGCTCTTTCTGGAATTAGAAATTTTCCAGTCATTACTTTCTATTGTGATAAAGAAACTAGTTTATTTCCAATAATTGTAATTGTTGAAGTTTTTCGTGTTGAATCACTTAAGAAACATTTAAACATGATATTAATCGTGTTAGATGTGTTTAATTACTTTAAATTATTCTAATTAAAAGAAGAAAAGAAACTAACTTAATATTATTGGTCTTGTAATGATTTGATATTCTACAGTAAACATATTTTCAATATTAGGAGAATTTCAAATAATTTTTAAATGTTCTTGCGTAAAGAACCCAAAGAAATTTATTTAGCCACTAATGGTCTGATTGGTCTATATGGAAACAGAGATTGGCAACGTCATCATAGTAATTCTGGATTGACGTAAAATATAGTGATTTAGTTGATACAAATAATAACTCTTTAGGTTGAAACAAAAGTTTGACCTTATTTTTATCAAGCTGTTCATTTATGGGGATCTGAATAATTGATTTTCACAAAGCTAGTGAATGTATGCAATCAAATATAAGTGATTTTTATTTTTATCTAACTGAATTTGACGATCTTCAGATCTGTTGTTTCAAAGAATCTTTAGATAAATAAAACTGGATATTTTAGGATCCCATGGAAAATCTTTATTTATTCTGATAAAGTAATGTTTTCATGTTCAAAATGTCACCCAGTCGAATCACTAGACGAATTTCGTCATATTCTCAATTTTCTGAATGAACAATATTTAATTTACTGAACAGCTGTTAAAGTAGACATTTTCTATTTAGGTCGTCTCGGATATCGTTATTTATAAATAGACAGGAAATTAATAATTGCACTTAAATCACCAGAAAACAAATTTTAATCCTTCTGCATCAATCTTATAGTGATTGTTGATGTCGACCTTGTCAGAGTCAAATCTTTCAGTCACTCCTTTTGTTTAAAATGTGTAAAACCCATCAATATGTCATTTACAGATTGGTTCCAACAACCGAATTACTTATTTTGCAATATTAACCATATTTAACCATATTTTCAAGGCGTTTAGAGTTTGAAGAGATCCATTGGACCAATATCCAATTACAAGTTAGAAGGACTTACTTGCACTAATCATCTTCTAACTACATACCAATCATACTGAGTGTCAAACGAAAATTGCCCTTACATTTATCAAATATTCAAGAACCTTTCAGTTTTGATTAAATTTTTATAAAACTCATAGAAAATAATTTTAATTTTTGCCCTATTATTGACTCTGCTGTATTTCACCTCTGGAACTTAAAAAGAGTAGTTGAAAAATTTTAAGATATTACAATCGGTTGTTTAAGAATCATCCGGAGAATATTTGACCTGCTTTATAAAAAAGAAAATAGAAAAAGTTCAAATAGAAATTTAAATGAAATAATGCTGATAAATAAGTGGAAAATGCTCAGACTATGAAACCTTCCAAATGTGAACAAAAACATCAACAAGCTTTTGAGAGGCTCAAGGAATGTTGAACTAAGGAATTGGATTTATGATATTCAGATATGTGTAAACCATTTTTATTCAAAACAGAAATCAGTAGATATTCACTGGAATAGTAATAACGCAACAATAGGAAGTAGAGAAAAAAATGCTATAGCAAATTTAAGCAGTAGATTGACAAATCATTAAGTGATCAAACCCGCATTATAAAAGAAAGCGTTTGACACAGTATTTGCTGTTAAGTGATTTTGTCAATAATTGTAGTAATGAAAATTAATTCTCCACAGGGGTCACAATCTAAAACAGTGGCTATTGAAAAAGAAAGTTAACTAGATATTTGATACGATAACCTGTGATAATGTAATGAATACGATGTCATAATAAGTACAGAACTGTCTCAGCTTTAATTTCTAGAAGCTGAAAGACAAGGTGATTTAAAGATAAATTAAGGTCTGATTTACGTATTGGATAAATGATATTCCAGATTGATTGAATGCCTATCTCAATAATGCCATTTATACTAAATTCTAATGACTGTGCTTCATAGATAAATATAATTTTAGTTTGCAGGAAAAGTACCGTAATTTAAATTAAAAAAAATATTTAACAAAATGTTAATATTTTTTTGAAAAATGTTTGAAATTTTGTAAAATTAGATATATATGATGACAAGCTTTCATTTTTGATATATATATATATTTGATAATAAGTCGGTGTCGCATTAGTCTTCACACATATGGGTTTTCTGGTTAATTATTGTGTCACATTGTTTCATCTTTATTTAAAGTTCTATTAATATTTAGCAATCCAGATTTGTCTTTTTTTCTTTCCTTTTGCAAATCTGTTAGGCCAATAAAATAGCTGCGGTTCGGCATACAAGATTGCAAAAATTCTAATATCAATATCTAATGCAAGTCTGCTACTGATATTTTACAAATTTCGGATGCTTTAAAAAAAATATTTCCATAGAAAGGTTTTGAGATATGAATGCACAATTATTTACAAGACTCGAAATATTTAGGACATTCTTAAGTTTCGGAATATATGACCGCATATATTAGCAGGATGAAAATGAACATTTGAATTAGAAAAATGAGAAATTCATTTTCAATTTCTGTCAATGTATTGCAAATATTTCACCGTCAAATTTATGTTATCTATGGTTACAATGTGCAAATTAAAAAATTAAAATTAAAATTAAATTATATTTAGTTAAGCTAAAACACATGCTCTATCGATTGAATTGATAAAAAATAGCTATACCTTTGACTTACAACGGGTACTTCTATAAATTTCTTCTAATGGTAATTTCTTCATGCTTGCCAATTGTTTTGTTATTATTTTTTGATGTGCGTGTGTAAATAATAATAAATGAAAGGTACTTATATATTACGACAACAGATCATCCATGATTTGGAGAGGCACATCCCAGATTAAATAAATCATGAACAGAAACCTTGGCAACCTGAAAAATATTATCTAAATTACAGCTGTTATCACATTGATTGTTGAGATTTTCTTTCTTTTTAATTAGTCAATTTCAAAAGAAAATTATGGATTACCCGGAACAATCGATATATAGCCAGTTAGGAATTTCACAGTAAAATTCATTCTACGTAATTAATGTTATAGATTGTCTCATAGCACTTGATGATTCATTTGTTATTGCACGTGTCATTAGATAAATATATTTTTACTTTAAATACTTGAAATTTGTTTTCAATAGAATATTTATTTGATATTATTATTTGATAAAACATTTTTAGATAATCTTTAGTTTATTTATTATAATTAAAATTTTCCCTAATAATTCAAATTATTTTTTTCGATGAAGTGGTCGACGACATTTTTAAAAATAAAATGTGTAAAATATTGATTTGTGTCATTTGAATGTCGTATAAATAGCATAAATAGGATTAATATTCAATGACTCTGGAAGTAATTTGATCCTTTAAGTAATATTTAAGACGTTTTTTTTAAATAGGTCAGTAATTCTGGTTAATGTAGCATTAAAACGATTCGAAGACAAAAAGAGAGCTATATATTTTCAGTAGAAACCAGGATGTCGTGACAAAATCATGTACGGTATTTCATAATGGAAAAATAAGCATTTGTAATAATTACTGTTAGTATTTTTGATGTTAAAAAGGTATTGTCTACACAGTCTGAAACAACCGCTATTGAATCAAAGAAAGTCAGGTAGATATCCGACACGACAGTCTGTAATACTTCAATAAATGTTTCATAAATATACATGTTATATAAAGATAAGAACTCTATAAGAGCTCATTTATAGAAGTTAAAAGACTGAGAAATTAAAGTATATTATTGATTCCAAAAAAATTAGCGTTTGAGTTACTTAAAGGTTAAATTTACTTGCAGATTCATTTATTATTAATGTTACATTGTTTTAACTTAGTTCTTATTTCCATCAATATTTAGCCAACCACGTTTAAATTATTTCCGTCAGCAAATCTGAAGCGTCAGTATTTACGACCTGATATATTATCAGGATGAAAATGCACATCTGAATGAGAAAAATGAAAAATCCCTTGTAAATTTCTGCCTATATGTTGAATATGTTTCAACATCAATTTGAGGATTTCAATTTTCGTAAACGAAGGCTTGTATGCAAATATACTGACTGTAAACTGTGCTCTTTGCTTGAATCGAAATATCTAAGCCTTTGACTAACAACGAGTAGTTGTATAGATTTCTTTTAATTGTAATTACTTCATGCATGTCAATTGTTTTGTTATTATGTGTTGTTGCGTCAATACAATATTAAATAAAACAGGCCGATATATCAGGATTACAGGTTATCCATGTATTGGAAAGGCCCATCTCAAATTAAATAAATCATTAACAAACATCTCAATTCTTATTTTTACATTTCTCTTTTACTTTTAAGACATTTTTAAATTTATTTATTTTAACAAAAATAATATGTTTATTGAAATGTTACAATGAAAAGCAAATAATAAACATCATGATAACCTGTAAAATAATATTTATATCACATTTTTTATTGTATTCATTGTTGAGATTTTATAATTTATTAAGTGAACACAATCAATATTTTATACTGGTATATACAAATATAAATCACCAAGCTAAATCCGTGATAATTCAAGCAGTTGCTGGTGACAAACATATTTTACAAAACAATTTATAATAGCCAGATTTTAACAAAAAACCTTAAAAGATAACTATAAAAACTATTAAATGAAATAAATATCCAAATTCGTATTATTTTCATCCCCACCATTAAAAGACAATGATTATACAAACTTAATTTCACTGTGAAATTCCTAATTTGCTATATTTCGAATTTCCCGGGGAATCAATAATTTTTATAGAAATTGAATAACTGAAAAGAAAGAAAATCTCAACAATGAATTCAATAACAATTGTAATATAGATAATTTTTTCCGGTTACCAAGGTTTCTATTAAAGATTTATTTAATGTAAGATGTGCCTCTACGATTCATGGATAATCCGTTGTTGTGATGTTTAAGTATGTTTCATTTAATACTGTTAACATACACATATCAACAAATAATAACAAAACAATTGGCAAGCATGAAGTAATTACAATTAAAAGAAATTTATACAACTACTCGTTGTTAGACAAAGGCTTAGATATTTTTTAAAGATTCAAACAAAGAGCACGGTTTATAGTCAGTATGTTTGCTTACAAGCCTTTGATTGCGAAAATTGAAACCCACAATTGATGGAGCATGTGTTTTGGTTTCCACACTTAACTGACATATTTTTAATGTGTACATTGTAACCATAGGTAACATAAATTTGATGGTGAACAATATTCAATACATAGATAGAAATTAACAAGGGATTTCTCATTTTTCTCATTTAAATGTACATTTTCATCCTGTTAATATATCACGTCGTTTTTATTGACACTTTAAAATGTCCGAAATATTTCGAGTCTTGCAAACAATTGTGCATTCATATCTCCAAACCATTTTATGGAAATACGTTTTGCAAGGCATCTAAAATTTGTAACAAAATCAGTGGAAGACTAGCATTAGATGTTGAATTTCGATTTATACAGTCTTGTATGCCAAACCGCAGCTTTTTTACTGGGCTTACAGATTTACTGAGAGAAAGAAAAACAGATAAAACTGGATGGCTGAATATCGATGGAACTCTGAATAAAGATAAAACAATCTGGCACTACAATCAACCAAATAACCCAATAAAAGGTGAAGATTGCACCAAGTTATCTAAGACTGGTATTCATGATTTATCATGCAAACAAATTATGCAATACATATGTGTGATGAGTAATGCAACAGCAACTAATTATAAAATTTATATTAAAAATGAAATCATTTACAATAATGATGACGAAGAAGGCTGCTATGAGAATTACACAGCAAAAAGTATAATTCATTGTGCAATTCAGTATGATTTATTTGTTATATCAGCTTAATAATGAAAATTTGTTTAGGTGCCTTAATGATGGTCGATGTAAATCGTTTTATTATGAAAATGTTGGCCATATATGTGTTTTGGTTAAATATACTATTAGTGCGTTACCAAAAAGTTTGATGAAAAGTAACCTAAAATGGGACGGTTATCATATTCAATGAGGCATTCTAAACTCAATGGCACCATCGCTGGTTTCTTTTAACTATTCTGTCTTAATTTTCATATAAATGTTCAACATTTATCATTTGCTTATAATTGTGATAATTAAACTTTTAATTAGATTGACTCTTTTGATGAGATTCATTTGTCTTTGCTTGTGTCATTGAATAAATATAATTTTATTTTAAATATTTCAAAATGGTTTTCTATAAATTATTTATTTTACATTTATTTTATAAAATATATTTTAATAATAGATAAAATTTTTTCTAAAAAATTAAGTTTATCTTTTTCTGTGAAGTATTATCGATTTTGGTTCGCCCGTCTCATTTAAATATGTATAAATAGCATTAATAAGATTACTATTCAATAAATATGGAATCTAATTAATTCTAATCTAATTATTTTAAAGTAATTTAGAACTCGTAGAAGGTCAAATAATACCTCTTCTATGTCAGCATGATACTTTATCAATCGCAAATAATATCCTAAAAATTCTTCTACTCTTTTAATATTTGTCGGTATTGTAAATATGTGCCCTTTTGTTTATTCGTATTGATCTGGTTTGTTCATGTTTTCAGATGTATGTCATTTTAGCTCATTACATTGACATTTGTAGGGTTTTGTTTACAAATTGCCTATTTAAAGACAATCACTGGACTTGTCCGTGCTTTCCGAAAAAATATAAAATTTTCAATAAAGATAAACATTTAATTCCTGGAGAGATATTGAGGATTCTTTGAAAATAAACTAGTTCCTACATTACAGTAGAAAGTATTAACTGGAAAAATTCAGATTCCAGCAAGACCAGGTAAAGAGTTGATATAAATTTTACAAGACACTAAAATTGAAAATTTCATACTACCATCATCTGAAGTGCATTGATATTTTACTATAGTAAGTATTTTTCAGAACTCCTTGTTGTAAACAGCACATAGCTAACTCTATTTTCGATTTTAATAGTATTTTAGTATAGGACAATTTTTATACATATTTTTGATTTCCGCTTTGTCTTATTCAGTTTGGTTTCTTTTAAATAATATAAATGTTAGCACATTACTCATTGCTAGCGTATGAGGACATATATTTCCAATAAATAAATTAATTTCGTGTAAAATATGCAATTCCTTAACCATACATTATTTAAGTAAATGGAAAAGATTTTTCTTTGTAAAATATATGAAATTCATAAATTGTTACTATGGAAAGGAATTTATTTCTGGAAAAGAAAAAAAGACGTACCAATCTGTTGATGACGAAGCTACTGATAGTTCAATCAAAACATAAAGTTCTCGGTAAAGCAATTCCGTAAATATAAAATCATCTGTAAAAATATTATAATAAAATAGAGTTAAAGTTCCTAATATTTTAATTTGATTATCTGTTATTGATGTTGCATTATTTGTGCCCTTAGTAAAATAATTCGTAAATAGTGTTTAAAAGAATCAATGGTGTCATCACATACAAAATATATTTCTCATAATTTGATATGTTTGTCTTTTCAGATATCTACAATATCGAATGAATTGAACCAACCAATCAAATAATAAATAAAAATAACTTTTTAGATAAAACAAATTTAATGGAAAATTATCATCAGAAACGAATTCCTAACAAATAATCGGTTATTTTATTAAGGGCACAATGGTTGTGCATCGGTAAATTTTTTATTGATGTCTCAAATATTGTATTTTCGTTTTCAATACTAGAAGGTGGAGGAGAATATGAATAGCACCCATTTTTCAAATTGTTAAAAATAAATAAAAACGTAGACTAGAATTTAATGATCTCATTTCGTTCATAACACTTACATAGAACTAATCAAATGGACAGTTGAACAACTTCAGAAAATGAGCAATTAAGATGTTAACAAAAAATATTAAAAATTAAATTGAAAAAAAAGTATTCAAAATTATTTATATATTTTACACTCGATATGTATTTTTACACATTGTAAATTAAAGATTTGTTTCCCTTGTCTCAACATTAAACCCAACATTATCTGAAATAACTCGAGTTCGAGTCCCAAGATAATTCAATGATAAACTACCGAATTCTTGTTTTACTGAATAACGACCATCATTGTGTTTTTCAATATCATAATCGTTTTCCATATTTTTTAAGGTCGACTGCATATTGGTAAGAGCATCATTAAAACAATCGAAACTAAAATTCGTTTTATCGGAATCTTTTTCCAAGTTGATTTTGGCAGGTTTCGGAGGTAAAGAAAGTCCTTCAATATAAACAGGTTTGTTTGAATCGATTGCAGAATTATTAACAGGAATTCTTTCATAAATCATATCACGATCATCGAATTTGGTTTCTTTTATTTTTTGAAATGGTTGTGAATGAGAAAATGTTTTGAAAATGGCTTTTGGACCCAGTTGTTTTAACTGTATTTCATGGAACTCATTGTTTTGTCGACGATTCTTTTCGTGCTGATTGTGTCGAGATTGATCTCGATTCTTTGGACTGATTATCAGCTTCTTATAGAAATTGTAAACCATTTTATTTCAAAATAACACAATATAAACATTATTGAAACAAAATAATAATTAAAAAATATTATTTATCCCTAATTACAATAAAACAAAACCAATAATTAATTACTTGATAATCTGCCAGAAATATTCTTACAAAGTATTTTTCTTACATGCCATATAATGTTTATTACGGAAAATGTATTTTGGCGGAAATATTTGCTGACATCATAATTTAGTACTGATTCAATTCGACATCAATTGTAACCTTTGAACAATTATTCGAACTGTAATAGTTAAGGATAAATTAATTCACGTCTTTTTGCTATTTCAAGCACATATACATTTATATATAAATAACGAGTAATTGTCGTGCTTTCATTAATTAATTAAGGCTTTTTGAGTTCAAATATTTATTAACTAATTCAACCCATTTAATGCGTTTTCTTTCTTAAATAAATGCACTCCTAAATTTTAAATTTTGATTTATAACATCATTTACCAATTGAACAAATAGAATAAAATTAACAAATACAATTAATTCTGCAACTTTATTATTTTCATACAAATTTATACAATATAAATATAGCCCAATAACCCATTACATATTATTATTAAATACGAACAATGAAAGTAATAAAAGAAATAAATCTAGTTTATTCATATTATATAGGAAATTAAATAGAATGTTTTAAATTTTAATTATTTCAGGGTCTACCACTGATATAATGCAAATTTGTTTTCATTAAAAATTGAAATTTATGAAATTTGATGTCACTTTAAAAGTTAAGAAAATGTATTTAATTAAAAATCGGCTTTATATTAAATTATATTATTAGCGTTTTATTTAAATTGAGTATTTTTATTTAAAGAATGTGTTTTGATGAAACGTAACTTTTCTATCGATATTTATAAGAAAATTAATAATATACTTTGATGGTAATTTACTTTCTAAAATCGAAATAAAGAAAAAATCATTTCAAATCATTAAAAATCAAAACGTAGAAAAATGAAACCCGCTACTTTATTAATGCAAATCAGTTGAAGCCATATTTGCTCCTGTCACTATCAATTTATCATTTTGCGGTATTACCATCATAAGGAAATTAGTTTTCCTGTCATATTTGATCTTCTTATATGTAAATTACCGACATTCTTTTTATTCAAGAACATCAAGAAATACGCATAAGATTTGTTTTATTTGTTAATATTGATTCTATATCTCAGGACCATTGAAATCTGATTTTTGGATACGATGATTATTAATATTACAATATAAAAATCTTAATAAATTTACCAGATTTATCAGTACAATGCTCAGAGTAATAAATTTAAAATCTTCTTGAATGTTTTATTTAAAGAAGAATAGTGAAAGATATGAAATGTGTTTATATTGAAGGACATTTCATCAAATATTAATATATTAATTTTTTATTACTTACTTTATGTGAATTATACTGAATGCGGTGGTGAGTTATCGTGAAAAAAATGAAACTTTTCAAAACTGTTTCCAAACAACTGGAGCTTCTCTTTTCGAATCACATCTACGAGTTTATCCAACTGAGTGCAATAAATTTCTCTGTTTAAGCTTATTCTTTGAGGAAGTAAATCACACAGACGAAATCTTTTCAAATCGTGAAAATAGTTGCTAGGTGTTTTTTGGCAGTCGAAAACCGATAAATTAATGTTGAAGGTATATCACCTGCATCTCTTCGGTCATTTTGAGTTGGCATAGAATGTCATTCCGCTAATGCATGGATAGCAGTTAGCCATATATTCTTTCACCTCTTTACTTTATTTTCTTATGACAATAAAATACCGTTTTTCCATTTATACAAGCGTCGAAGTACTGTTGTGTGAGACAACGACTGCTCTTCTGTCACATTACTAGATGTAGCATATTTGTCGTATGTTAAAAACTCTGATTTTTACATAATCTCTTCATTATCAACAACAAAATTAATTACAAGGAATTTAGCTATTATTCGAAAACAGTTTCTCAAAGACACAGCACCTGTGCTAAGCACGGAGTTAATCTTTTTCCTACAGTATTATTCATTGGATAATGCGCGTTTTTACCACTTCTGAAGATCAAAAATCTTTCAACGCATTATATAAAAGCACAAGTCTTCTAAATTATATTTTTTTATAGTGGTACCTAGGACTATCGACTGCCATTTTAAGACTATCCTAGCGGACCTAACAAAAGTATCATAAACTGTTATGTTCGGACCAACAACATAAAATAATGACAAAATAAATATAAATTTCAATATTCAAAAATGTTTGCTTCAGTGACAGACGAAAAATAATTAAAAATATTAACGATCCAAGGTTTGAAGCCTCTCCAGATTTCTAAAAATAGAGAATAAGAAAAAAATGAAACTGAAGATTATAGGCGGAATAGATTCTCAAATAGAATTTGGATTAGAAATAAAATTGATAAAGATATCACAACACAAAGAAACAGATATAAACACCATAGTCTGTGAGTAACAATTAGCTTTTGTAGGAGCATAAGAGAATGAGAAAGATTCAAGAAAACGAAAGAATGCCTGCGCTTGAAAATAATTGATCTAAATAATAATAATAATAATAATAATAATAATAATAATAATAATAATAAAAATAATAATAATAATAATAATAATAAT
>JBBMOY011623628.1:0-13783 GCA_037951405.1 Platydemus manokwari | reverse complement strand
ATTATTATTATCACTAGCATTATTATTATTATTATTATTATTATTATTATTATTATTGTTATTATCAATATTGTATTTTCTGTTTTCTCTAAATGGAGCTCTTCTTCAAAAGCATTTATAAAATAAAGAAAATAATTATTAACTATTATCTAAGAATTTCCAGTAATTGCTTTTCAGTAAAAAAAAAAGGTAGTGGACATGGATTAGAGAAAAAGAATTTTATCTCTTCGCACATTGATTATATCAACCAAGTTTTGGAGATTTACACTAATTTCATTTCATTTTTTAATGGAATATTTAAATATAAAGGATGAAGGGTAATAAACGTGTATGTTCTATTGATCAGGAACAGATAAAGTATAAAATATTGACAAAATAATGAGAATATCTATTATTTACTACAGTTAATTTCTAAACAAAACACTAAATATTGATGGACTTGCAATTGTGATTTGCCAATTTGTTTTCGGCCTATTCTTTTGTCCATAAAAGTCAGAACTGATTCCAATCTTATATAGCATGATGAATGCAATAGATTAATATTTCTGATTATATAACCATAATATTTTTAGATAAAATAATAAAACCATGAAATTTGAATTTTAATTAGATCTTTTAAAAATATTTGACAATGATAAATTATAATATATTTAATAAAACTTTCATTTCTATAGTAGTGGCTACTGCGTTTAAAATTCAATATTTAACAAAAGAAGTCATTACGATTTTCTTAACTTAATTATTTAGTAAAATATCAAACATTTTTAAAACAAATTTCCAGAGATCTTTGTTCTGCTAATCTTAATCAGGCATATCAATATAAATATATAATTAAATTATTAAAATTGCTTAATATTAAATTTTTAATAATTCAATAAAATTTTTAGCAACTCAATAAAATCCCAAAATACTCTTTAAAATTTTTTTGAAATTATTATTGAATTTTTGAAACTATTAACTTAAAATTTTTATTAAATTATTATTAAATTATTTTCGAATTTGTTCATTTCCTCATAATGCTGACAAAAATTGCTGATATATTATTATTTTGAATTGACTTAATAATTGTTAATAATTCGCTTACTTAATGATCTTCCTTTTGAAACAAAGCTATTAAGTGCAATTAGTTATAGTTACGTCACCTTTCGATCTCACAATCGACTACCCTGAGACCTTGATGTAACTTCTAGTTTCGTCTTATAGCAAAACTAAACTCTCCAAATAGTTTTATGAATGCATTAATAATATTCCAAAAATATACAAAAACATATTTACAAATGATTCGTAAAAAACATTTATAGTTCTAGTTTGATTGAACATGGCTGTCGACAGAAACTACTGGATAATTTTAACATGCGTTATATGCCAAATGCGTCTTATGATTTGTTTCGGTAACTTTTTAAATTTATTTTTTGATAAGTGAGTAATCAAGTCACAGGATAATAATACTCACTTAATATGATCATTTTTCCTTGGATCTATGAAATGATATTAATGGAGTTCGATTGTATAGAAGCTTTAAAATATTTAAAATATCTTTTTACAAATTCATAAAAGTAGGATATTATTATTATTAATAAATTATTATTTAGCTTGAACAAAAAGTAATTTATAATCATGGATTCTTATAAACTAGTTTAAAAGTGTGAATCTAAAATTTTTTCATTGGACAGTATTTTTGGGGTTTCAATTTACTATATATCAATTATTAAATGTTAAGTCTATCATCACAACCTCTTTACTGTTTATGTAATGTGTTGGAAGTATCATTTCCATTGGTTACGTTGAAAACTATATAAAAATAGATTTTTGGTAAAACAAAGAATCCATGTATCGAAACAGATTCCGTGAAAGATATTATATATATATATATTTGGATTAATTTCAGATCAGTCGAAGGGGCTCAACTCATTACAGATTAGCATCCACACAGAAAGTAGAAAAGGTCAAATTACCACAAAATGCTGTTGGAATCAATGAAAGTGTTCTCTTGATGAAAAATTAGATGGATATTTGTGTTTAAAATAATGTTTTTTTTTCGAAGTTTTATTTAATTTCATTGTTTTATTCCAGAAATTAACCTAATAACAAAACTTATTTTGGTCTGCATCCAATGATGGAAAACCATTGTGTTGATTTAAAATGATTTTATCGTTGATTAGCGCTAACGACACCGTAACCACTACTATAAATTTGTAGAGAATTTTGATATTTAGAGCTTAATTTGAATCCTAGATGAGCAGGGTTCAGTTTAGAATTGTTTTAGAGGTGTCTAGGATTATAATTACAACAGTGCACAAATCTAAATTATGAAAATATTTGTTTAATAGTTGTTTAGAAAAAAATAATATATAGCTTATGGTTTCACTGAAATGTTCCACATAAATAATTCACGATTGTGGGTAGGTGCAATTTTAAGGTTTAAATCGAGACTAGACGTAGATGGCAAATTATTGTATATCTCACTGTTTAAATACTGATTGTTCTTCTGTTTCAAATTTCAGATCATCTGATATCGGTAACAAAATTAGATCCAATATTGTAGCTGACATCGAATTGTTAGTTAGATGGAACTTGTAAATAATTTTCGGCCGATTTTATGGATTGTCTTTTCTTATGCACACTCTTAATTTTGCTTTGTTATCTCTATATTATATCTATGGGAATTATTTTTTATCCCTTCATTCCTATTGTTACTATTATTAGATAATAATCCACTTCTTTTACATTTATTTACTTATCATATTCTATTTTTAGTTTCTAATTTATTATGATTCTATTTTCGGGAAATTTTATGTTCGAGGTGAGTCATGATGTCGTTTATTTTGAAAAAAATTGTATATTTATTATTATTATATTGCTGTACTCAACAATATTTGATTTCTGTTAATCATAAAGTCTCTTGAATTTCCATAAAAACTTTCAATATTATTTTTTCATGCAAGAAATTGCTGGTAGCACCCACTCAGCAAATAACAGACTTCTACACAATAAATGCTTCTATTCAAATAAACATACTAAATAAACACAAACAAACATTACCATTTTCACATAATTACATAACAAAATAATCTTGACTATAGAATAGAGCAGAGATGGCCAACTTTTGTGTACGTAAGATCGACTTTTCATTTGAATAACATCTCACTCGATGGACTAAAATTGGCTTCAAGATCGACCGGTTGGCCACCCCTGGAATAGAGGAACTAACAACTCAGCCTTCATTCAGAACAATCCAATCAATGATTTCAATAAACAGTTGATAATTCATTGAATTTATTGATTGATAAATCCAAATTCTTAACCGATATTGACAAATTTATTTCCTATTTGAACAATTATCAATTGTAGCTGTTAATTATAATTATTTTATTATTTGTTTATGATTGTAATTTATCTAATAATTGCCATTATTCGTGGTTATTTGTGAACAATAATATTTATCATTATATTTGTATCTTTATTTGTAAGAGAAGAGAAGATGAGGAAGAATATGGATAAGAAATTGTTATAAAATAATAAATTAAATAAATAAATAAGATTAATTAAAAGTGAAAAATAGATTACTCAGACTAATTAAGTATACGAAAATAAGAGAAAAAGGCATTCAAGGAATGGATAAATTATAAGATATCCACAGATACGGCTACTATAAACAGCATTTCGAGAATCAAATGATCACTTATTGTGAAAACGTGCACAAATTTTTCAAAAGTCATTTTTATTGAAATAGTGATAACACGAGTAATAGATTGTCATAATTTATTACGGAGAAAACATAAAATAAATAAGCGAAATAAGTGCATTTGATTAATCAATTCGCGGTTGACCAGTAGTATTCACTTCAAATTCGAGAATTTCGTTTTCGATCAATATTACCGAGGAATTTATTCGATTTCAGCAAATTTTATTTTTATCCCTGCTTAAGGGCAGAGTAAGGTTGTTTATTTTCTTTTTAAGTAATGAAGTTTATGAAGTGATTTCCTTTAATCACGTTTACCTAACTAATCGTATCAATATATGATTTTATATTATAATATTTGATCCTTGTCAAATAAATATTCTCCCTCAACCCTCTTCTTCGTCCACTTCCGAATTCCCAGCAACCCGATTTTGTGGCGCATCCACATTGAAAAATATCTTTTTGTATTATTTCAAAGTGTTGTGTTTTTTTATTTCGTCATAATCAAAGCCTTGGATATCAATAGCTCTGTTCTTGATAATAGAGAATTTTTGACATCGAAACTTATCACTTAATCTAATAATTGAATTTTTATTCGAGTTATATTGTTGGGTACATTTGTCCACATCCCACCCACAGTATTAATATAATAAAATAAATAGATAAATAAACCCAAAAATTAATTTTAAACCCACGTTGCCATGACAATTTTAAGTATTAATTCATATCATCATGGTGATTTACATATTGCTAAGGCGAAAGCATTAGTAATGTTGAATCACCATGGAAAATAAATAAATTATTAAGGGAAAAAATAATTCGCGGAAAAATTAATCATCACTCCCACAAAAAATCTGGGTATATAAATCCAGCACAAAATTTGGAATTTGCACTTCAATTATAAAGCCGAAAGGACTTGTAATCTAAACTCATTTCTTAATTTATTGTCCGGAGTAGGGCAGCACCTAGTTCCCTATGTCGGTTGTTTTCATTTTCACAACACTAAATCTCTATTAATATTTTAGTATTACGCATTCTATAATTTTATATTACAATAAAAGTATTAATAAGATTGTCTCGTTATTTTATTATTTTATCATTACTATACTATCCGAACTACACGCGACCCACGATTCTGGTTTGGATCAGATCATTAGCGGAATCTCCATTGTTCTGATTTTAATCATATTTATCTAACATATAGATCGTTCAACGAGTTCTTACTAGCTAAATTATCTTTAACTCGTCACACTAAATACTACTAATCACAGGCTAGTAGGATTCCATCAATATCCAATATAGTTAGTCTCATTATAATGATAGCAACAAAATTAATATCATTAATAACCATATTATTAACAAATAGCATCACCTTTAGATAATTCAGTCAGCAAATTTTCCAATAGTGTCTTCTCCAATACTCTCTATTGAAGTCCCTTCAGAATCAGTGAAAGATAACATTAAAAGATAAATAAACAAAAAATTAAAACATCAGCGAAAAACGATTAATCATTATTTAATATATTTGTTTAATAAAATACCTTTATAGACCTAATAAAATATTGCACACCGAGACACACAATTATTGTCTAAATATTGTAATTTAAAAATTATTAAAAGCCCAAAACCCGACATATTCATAGCTGTTTTTATAAGGTGTGTTTTAATTGCTGTGTAATAGTATTAGTGTTTAGGCATTTGAAAGTTATCTTCACCAGTTATAAATTTAAATACCAAGTAAACGTGACAGCATGCAGTAAGAAATGCTAAAGTTTATGAAGAAAAAATAACAAAACCGTCAGTCGTTATCTACGCCGTTCGCACAGCGTTCGTACTATACCAGGAGAGCAAGAGGTAGAAGATTATTAACATAGGCATTGCTATGCTTGAGTTTTCATAAGTTTTCATTGTAGAATTCACATCGGTAAGATGTTCACAAAATTCGTTGCTTGAATTTAAGTTCAAGTTATGACTGTGGATATTTCCTTATTTGCTTCGTTTTTTGCATGTATTTTGTTGGTCTCAATTTGAGTCTAATTTTAGTAGTTTATATTAAATTAATTACTAAATTTAAAATAATCCTACTGATTTCGGTTGTTCTTTGCTACATTTGAATGAACTATTTTTAAAAATGACGTAGTTGTGAATTGAGTTCATTTTATCTATCCTTGAATTTTTCTTCTATGACCTGAAGTTCGATTAAACAAGAGGAATTTGTTCAAAGGCTCTTAGTAAAATAAACAGCATGAGTTCATGATAAGGTATATATTACTTGGTGAATGTAGTTTTAAAATTTTACTTTAAAATCACTTCTAAAATTTTATTGAATATTAAATTACAAAGTAAATCACATAGGTTAGTTCAAACGTAATTTTGCAATAATTAGTTATCTTGCTGAAATTACAAGGACTCGGTTGCCACCTTAATTATTTTAGTTCATAGATTTGAGAGATAAATTTTATTATGATTTCAAAAGGGTCTGAGCCTTTTGGTAATTTATTTAGATTAATTATGAAGAGGTTTCACTAAAATATTATAAAGTGGCTTCTCAAACCGTCAAGACTAGCTTATATAACTTTAGTGTAAATTTTGTTTTCGTCGACTTATAAAGTAGTCGGGTTTAATATTTTGTATCCGATGATCATTTGAAAAATTTATCGCTTTTCCGTACTTTTAAATTATTCACCTGATTATAATTTTAAGCTTTAAAATTCTTAATTAAGCAAACTTAATCAATTTTATTAGTCTGATTTATTTTATTTTATTCATCTTTTTATTAATTCTCTTTGAATTTTATAAATATTAACACAATTTTTATAAATAATGATATCTATGATTTATAATCATATTTTAAACACAAAATATACATTTTTGTGCAACAAAAGTTGGGTTAGTGAAATGTCAATAATCAGTAAAAGTCAGAGCAGAGATAATACCGAAATAAAAATCGAATCAATAAATATTAATAAATTTCATATCAAAAATATAAATTAAGATAAATATTTAGCATTTGGATTGGGTTAGATTAGGATTGGAAATTATAAGATTGGAATTTTATGTTAATTATTATGTTTAAGTTAAGTCATAAGCACATTCCGTCATAATATTTATTTGAAAAACTACACTAAAGTGCCAATCAATTATTTAAACAAACACCACGTGTTTATTTTTTTTAATCGCGTTACTGTTTTAATTTAAATTTTTATGTAATTTTTGAATGTAAATGGTATGTTTTAAATTTAAGTATTTATACGGTGAAAATGACATAAATAAATATCAAACCTGGTTAACAAAGAATATAAGTAGTACTAAAATTTAGTAGAACCGATAAAAATTACAAATTACTGCTTACCCAGAAGAACTCGATAAAATAGTATTCTTATCAATATGAATAAGGGGACATTTTTAGATTTGTACAATATGATATTTTTTCGTCACTATGTCAGTAATTAGTGAAATTCTTCAATACTAAATTCTGAATAACCAAGTAATTGCTGACATCAAAATCGAAGGTTGTAGGGCTATTTCTAATTCACCTAATTATTAGTACGACTCAACGTAGTATCATATAATTACAGCCTAAACTTGGGTTCAAACTGGCAGTTAGCCATCTTTACATTTATACCCGAGAACTGTGTGCAATTTTTGAATCACGCTTATATCACATTTTGACTGGATCTTTAATTTATCATGTTTCTATTAGACTTATTGGTTTTGTATATACGGGATTGGTCAATCTCTATGTGTGTGTTGTATGGCTGTCAATTTTTCAAATTATCGTTTTACATTTAAATCAGCTCGAAGTGGCTTAAAAGCTATTAGTGCATAGTTGTGCAGACATGCAAATGTTTTCAAGTGCTAAAACAAGGGTCCCAAAGAGCAAATCCGTTATTCTTTTGCAAGATTTAGTCTCATTCAACAATATCATTCTTTATTATACAATTTCGATAGGCGATCATAAAATCGATAAAAACAATCATAATACAATCAGAATAACTCTCAAAGGGTCACTATATATAGTCATGATGAATGCATATGCCAGTTTACTTTTTGTCTTGAAACTTTATTCTTATTAATCAGAACCATTTTAAAACTAGCTTATTTACTTGGGTCATTTGCGTAATCGATATTCGTTGCTTGTTGTTGGTGTAAATCAATGATTTATTGAATCATATTTATCTGTTCATATTTTGGAGACATGTTGTTGGCTGACGCACGTGTGGTCTTCAAATCTGTGTGAGACCGACTTATTGAGGGTAAATCCATAGTCTTGGTAGAAATTTTATGGTTTTTTCACATGCTCCACAGAGATATTCTAAAATCAATAGGGATACTAGATTTTCTATTGTTTTTAATTCTTTTATTCTGCTGGAAAAATAAACAGACTTATACTCTACTCAGATAGTGAAAAAATTGAATGTATCGGAGTACGAAAGGTTTGCTATCATCGTTAGCTCACACGGTGCATGGAAAAATAAAAACGCCGAATAAGAATTAACAAGATATCATACCACATCAAAAAAATATAACCTTGTAAGCAAAGAATCAAAATGAAAATCAAGCTCATAATACTTGGCAGCAGTGACACAGTTTGAAAAGTTCTCGGGAGAGAAGAAACAGACCGAGGGTAAGAAGAACTGGGATGATGACTAAGATCCTTGTGGTCAAACCAATAAATATAAAACTGTTGGGGTTTTATGAAGATATAGTAACGAAATGAAGTCAAATTAAAATTCTGGTGTTATAAGTTTTCCATGAATGTAGCTTAAATTATAGAATTGAAGATGAATATTAGAATATAAGAATAGGTTGCGATTTTGTTCCTAACTGAATCTGCTCGAATCAGATACATAGGAAATGTTCGAATATAATAATAATTTTTTAATAATAATAGTTATTATTATTATTATTATTATTATTATCTTATTATAATAATAATAGTTAAGATATAAATAAACAGGTAAATTATGAACTTATCCTAAAAAATATGAAAATAAATTATTAAATAAACGAAAACAATAAAATAAGTTTAGTAACGATATAAATCGAATTTTAATATACTTTATAAGGTACAATTCTATTGTGGGCGGCTAGACCCTTCAGGAGAAGAGTCAGATTAGCCCAACTAGTTGTCGAGACAATCCTAGTGGTTAAAAAAAGAAAGTGGGAGATAGTAAGTAGAACCTAGCAAATTTAGAACAACCGTACAGCTATCTTGATAGCTGTGGGCGCGTAATAAAAACATTAAATTTTACTCATCATTGTTGCAAAAATGTAAATAATCGGATTTGAATCAAAGGTATAATGATTTGCCGTAGACTTCTTCAAATAATAATAGACTGAGTAGCCGGAGGGCTTCTTCAAAATTTCAATAGATCAATAAACTATTCGTTTGAATGTTTTGTCAATAAAGGTTTCGTCGTAAAAATAATAAATTTGTAATCATCCGTTGAATGCTTCGTAAAATAAATATTTTTCGGAATAATAAAATTGGTAATCGTTTGTTGAATGCTTCGTCAGATAAATGTTTCATTGGAATAATAATTTTGTAATCGTCTGTTCAAATAATTAATCGCCTACGATAAAGTGCAATCAAACTGAATTTGCTTGCTCTTATATACAGATTTTGTAGGTCACGTGCGTCATATCAGTGCGTTGTTTGATGATTGATAATTGTTAATTTATGATTTCAAAGATTTTGATTCTATTTTGTAAAAAATACAGAATATGTATAAAATGATAATAATAAAAATATTATTATTTATAAAATTTTAATTATTTAAAGGCAAAATAAAATTAAAAACTGAACAAATTATCAGCATTTATTTTTTTAATGTTAGCTAATTTGAATAAAATTTAACTTATAATTTATAATGCCAAATGACTCTTAATAATAAAGTTTAAATTAAGGTCTAAAGTAATAAGATGTTAATAATTTTGTGAAGGTGATGGCAAAATGTCAGGTACAAAGGATCTGACATAAGCAAGTATATACGCGAATGGAAATTATCACAAATCACTTTCAACAAAATCGTGATCGAAAGTTTAAAAAATAAACAAATAATCTTCGAAACTTAAATATTTGGTAAATTGATAATTTTTTTAATGAAGAAAACAATATTTTATTAACCAAAGCATCGTATTCTTATGGAACTCAAATAAGCATATTAATGAACTCAATATTTTAAAAATCATTAATGAGCATAGTGTGGTCTAGCGTTCCCTGCAAGATTACCATACCGATTTGTTTTAAATTGATATTGTGGGTAAAATTCTGTGAAAGTTATTGTGCATTTAATAATAAATTTAAATCAATAATTATTTATTGAGTTGTGCATACTCATTTGATAAATTTAATTATAATAAATTTGTTACACATATAAAGGAACTCACGCTATTGAGTTGTAAAAACATCACATTTAACAAACAACCCAAAAGCAGATACAATTAAATGCTTGAGTTAATAAAGGTTTTCTTTATTCGTTGGTAACGCAGAACTGGGTTCTACATTTTAATAACATTGTGTTTTTGTTCATTTTCTTCTTTATACATAAAAATCTTAAGAAAACGTTCTACAGAAAAAAACTGATTTATCTCGATTTCTGATCAACGTTTAAGTGTTACAAACAAAATCGACATTCTTATTTTGCAGCTCTTTCAAACCTTAAATAAAGGATTCACTGTCAAGTTAATAAGTCTTATACATGATAATAGCTCAATAGGGTGTAATGAATTTACTATCCCAATAAATTCCATCAATAACTTTTGAATGTAACCAAGCGAACTCTTCATTCTCGATTTAAAAATAAGTGACATTTAATGATGATTTTAATGTTCTTTTGATCTTGATATTCTTATACTTTCTTAATAATAATGAGGTATTTATTTTGTGTCATGAATAATTTGTATGTAAATATCTTGATAATAATAAACATATACAATAAACATATTATATAATAAATTCATATATTATAAATATATTATTTGATAAATAGTAATTTTAATGTCTATAAATTTGTTTATTATAATTGTTTCAAGAAGCTCACATATTAATAAATATATATATTACTATCGAAGACAAGAACCAGATCAAAAGACATCTCGGACGACGAATATGTGGGTTCTGAGGATTATGAGGTGTCCAGCAAACTTGGATAGGCGAGAAGAAAGACGAAGAGAATCCTGGTGATGGTGTCTGACACTGTCTGACTTGTATTAGAAAAAACGGTATTTTATCAATAAATATTTGCATATCAATATTAATAATAAAAAGAAACATGTTAAAATAGAAAATAAACTTTATAAAATAATCTTGCATTATCGAGTACAAACAAGAAAAATGAATAAAATGACAATGATTTTACAATATAATTAGCTTTTATACGAAATAACCTTATCAAAGTTCTAAATAAGAACATGGTTAATAAACTTTTTCTCCTGGAGTAAAACTTTTACTTGTCAAGGACATTGAGTATAAACTCGGTAGTAGGAAATATACAATGACTATAATACGAATCAGTGATTTCAATAAAAATTGGACTCATGTTATAAAATGAATGGCAATATGTCTATCAAAATAGCTAGTGGTTTCCTTATCTCTGTTAAGGGGCAAGGTTCTGATGTTTGAACCTCTATTTACACGTTTTCACAACTGGATTTTAATCATTCCACATTCTGGTTTATTTTTATTCATTTTATTTTATTCTATTGAGATTTCACTTTTAATTCTATAGATAAAATTCCTAACCATGAATTAATATTGAAAATTTTTAATTATTTAACCCTTATCAAATTAAATTTAATAACATATTTTATATTATTAAAACCTTAGTTTATTATAAATATCATAAATATTTTTCCTATATCCTAAACCGTGTACTTAATTAATAATATTGATATTTTATTATATTAATTAAACTGTCCAGAAGTTCTTTTTGGAAAATAAATAAAAATAAATTAATATAAATATTCATTCAGACAGAAATGCAAATTGTTACAATTTTTCAACAGATAAAAATTGCTACATATAATTAATACACAATTGCCACATATATCAAATTAATACATAATCGCTACCCTCATCAAAATATAACAATAAAAAGTTTTCCCAAAAATTGTTTATTCAGGTGGAACTGTTGCACATGAAATATTGTTACACAAGAATTATTGCCAATGTTGATTCCTTAATGAAGACGCACGATTTTAGGCACATGCATATTCACACACACTATTATATAAAGTAATAAATGATTCAATGAACTAATTAAAATACTTCACATCATGATGTAATTTATTTATATTTATTATTTATTAATATCTTATTGTGCAAACTAGATCTTAATTACGTATAAATGTTCGTCATGTAATTACTATCAACGTGTAACACATATAATTATAATAATTTAATTTTCTGCCATTACTGCTTATCCCTGTAAGGACGCCTTCATACGAGTTAGCTGAAGATCTATTTATTGAGTCAATTCCAAATTCATTTTATTTGGAATTGAAATTTAAGCACTTGCATACACTTTTAACAAACAATTTAAATTAATCCATCCATTATGAAATACATACACTATCGTTAGTATACATGGAAAGACTATATTATGATTTTATCTGAGTTGGTTCTCTTTATTAATCACTTTAATCTGAGAAGAATCTGATCAACTTTAATTAATAATAATAAGCAGAGAAATTTTAAAAATAATGATTACTTTTGTTGTGCAAGGAAAACTTAGCATTTCAATTGGCCATATGCGCATATCCATTTAATGAATAATTAGAACTGAAAGAAAATTAGTCTGCTTATTCCCCATCTTAACATAACATCACACTACTGACCCTTATTACTTTTTAATCTTAAGGACAGCTCTGTCCATAACAACTTTAATTTCTGACAGAAAAACAGTTTGGCTTTTTTTAACAGAATCAGTTTTATAATTATAAATAAAACAAACGTATCCTTAATATTTTTTTATAATTTACAACAAAATTGTTCAGAATCATACACCACCTATTTTGAAAAAAATCTAAGTAGAAGAAGACAACCATAGCCAACATTTTAATTGCTATTCTGCCGTCTGCTATAGTATATATTAAAAATATATATACATTGCGATAGTACATTAAGCTAAATTTTAAAGGTTCTACATTACTACTTTTATATTTATATAAATTATTTCATTTATTACCAATATCAGTTACTTTAAAGTTCAAGTAGTTGGCAAACCACAAGTTTATGTTTTATAAAAACTGATAAAATCCAAGATCATATTTTATTTAATTAAAATCATAGTTTATTTGAATACAAAATAATAATTTGTGAAAAGATCAATAACTAAATACAGATTTTATTATAAAAAATGTTCCATTTAACAATAACCTAATGAAATATGATTCAATAAGTGATTTATTTCGTAGCAAAAATTCTCAAAAATTAACTGATATAAAATGTACTTGTTTGACTATTTGTTAAAAGAAATCAGTGGTGCAAGGTGTTCAACAAATACGCTTTTGAACTGATAATGGTTGGAAGCGAATTCGATAGTATAAATCTTAAAAAATATATAAATACAAAAATTTCATTGTAGATTTTTACTGGTTTATGATTCGAGAAAGATGTGTTTTGATTGTGTTTAGACCTTGATACTTTATTTTAATAAAACAAATAAATTCAACATCAGATTCAAAATCCAACTAAAATTGTCATCGTGAGTTATATTTATCATTAAAAATTTTCATAATAATTTCCGGGTAAGGCACACCTTTTGAATTATGCTACTTGTGGGCCATCATTAATGATATAAATAAAGGTGTTGAGGTCGCAGCATGACTGAAGCTTGTGTTACACAAGATAAAAGTTACAAAAACACGTAGAACAAGAGTGTTCAAAGTGGCAGACATAATAAAAATCTAGCAACAATTTTGCCAACGTGGTGAATGTGTGATTATAATAATATGCACACCGAAATTGCGATATTTCACCAAATAAAAATTAATTGAAAAGTTATGTTACTTGATAATGAATTTTACTTTGTAATCAGTGATAGAACGAATAAAGAATATTGACAATAATAATAATAATAATAGTAATAATAATAA
>JBBMOY011622517.1:0-13788 GCA_037951405.1 Platydemus manokwari | reverse complement strand
TTTGCGATTATAAACATATTTAATGAGATAATGTTTATTCATTAATGTGATGGTTATTATTATTATTATTATTATTTATAATTATTAGCAATATAATGATTATCATAACTAAGACAATTAATATCGATTTGATTATAATAATATATAAATGAGATTATTAACATCATTGTTGTTATTATTAATCATATAAAATGCAACAAAATATGCCTCTCAATCAATTTAATCAATTAGAATCTCATCTTTACTAGTGACAGACCTTCTGAATCTTCAATCAATATCATTAACAAATCCTGACGATCTTGATGATATTAGAAATGAAATAATAAGGATTGCATTGATGAATGTGATAGGATTATGAAATGGTTGTTAATGTGAAACAAGCACACAAAACTCAATCATATTAACAAGCACACATAATGGAATTAAATGAAGACTTAGTTCATGATTTTCAGCTCATATTTAGTAGCTGCCAGCAACAGGACTTCTCACCGAGATTGTCAATGGATTGACTAGCAATGGCAAAACATTTCTGATGAGATTTCATTTCATTTCTCGTCCAATCAATCATTCGAATGCTCATCATCATAGAAATTAAAATCATCAAATACAATTCAAAATCGTTTTTATCAGCAAATATCATCAATAAAATCGCTTTTACAATTGCAGAAAAAATATAAAAATTGATTTTTCATTCATTAATTTATTTAAAAGATTATTTTTATAAATTATATAATTAATTTTGAACACCATCTATTTGAATTTAAGCATTGATATTGGGAAAAAAAACAATAAACTTGCTTGATTGATTGCTTAATTTGGCAACAAATTCGCATAAACCAATCAATAGATAAAACAATTCATTATAATGAAAATTTGGAAATAAATTTATTCGTAATGTAACATCCTTTATTCTGGCTCCATAACTGTCATTGGGAATATTTGATGTCTCCTTTAATATGCTTAAAGACATTACATTATATTTCTATGACATAATTATGCCTCGAAATACCTCTTTAAAGTTATACAAAAATATTTTAAAGTTGCATGTAAATCACTCGAAGATGGAATACCACCAACTCCAGAAATTAATCTTGAATGAAAATCTCTTAAAGCTTTGATTTTATTATTAACTAAAAATAGAAATGGATTTATTTATTTAAAAAATAGTGAAATTATACAAGACTGAGTTTTTGTGGTGGCCATCTGATTGATTTAAATATTTATGCGGAATAAAATTAACTAAATTGAAAACAAAAATAAAAATATATGATAAATTTAAAATACCATTCTGAAATTTATTTAATATTTGATTTATTATATTTATCAATAATGAATTATTTAAACAATCGTTTTTTCAAATTATTTAAATGTAAAATTAAATCGGTTTTGTGCGAACATTATAAAATTTTACATGTTATTTGTTAAATAATTTATTTCTTAATTTTGTTGAAGATTTTAGTCATTACTCAGTTATTAAGTCATATGTACGATTATTGTAAAAAAATTCACAGTAGACAATTTGAAAGTAATGTAAACATAAATTTTAGATATGCTTATAACAATAGTTTAATTATGGGAATTGATTGCAGTAGTAATAGCAATTGTGAGAATAAAATATAAACAATCGACAAGAATAAAATATTAATAATAAATATTAAAATTAGAATTGAATAAAATAATAATAGGAATAAATTGTCAATAAAAAATAAATAAACAAAAATAAAAAATTAATCATAAAATAGTTAATAATAGAAGTAAAAAGTGAACATCCACGAAATATAATAAAATATTTTCAATAGTAAATAAAATTATATGACGAACACAAAAGATAATTCTTACAGTTGTTGGAATATTAATCAGTAATTATACCTGAAAACTATATTACCCAAAGTATTACAAAAGTAATCACAACAACTACAAGTAAACATCTTTACAAATTACAATGGTTAATCACACGAGACAGGATGATCACCCAAAAGTCAAAAAAGAAAGGAAAGTAATCAAAAAGACTGATTACTGAAACACAAAGCCAAGATTAATACGCAAGTTACCCACCAAAAAGACCGACAGTTACTCATAGAACGCAACCTATTTTATAGATTTATAGGGTGTGTCTGCTTGATGTCACGGATCTTCGTATTCAATTTGCTGAATTTGTTGGTAGATCGGTTTGCTTGAAATATTCCTTGTATCACTAATGCTATTGACAGATATTTGAGTTTGCTAACATCTGTAGGTATTTACCTGTAGATTCTTATCTTCTAGATATGGATTAATATTAAAACGAATTTGATTAGCTGACTACACGTGTGCTTATCGGATCTGTGTGAGTCGAGCCTTCATAAGTTTATTTCCTTGGTTCTTTTTACTGATTTGTGATCTATCCAACACAATGCTATGAAAATGATCAGAGTTTAACAGTCACCTGTGATATCCCAAGAAAAATAGTGGTGTAACTACCGAATCACATGGCTGAAGACCACCACAACTTGAAACCAAGAACTTCGAATATTCGTTCGAGAGGAGTTTATCATGTTTCTCTTCAAACTTTGGAATTTCAAAGAGAATTGTAACTTTTGTGCTGAGACATTGGGTGAGACTTGTTTTATTTTCAATACCATTTTTGTTATAAGCATAATTTAATAATATTTCTATGATTAATTTATCTTAAGTACATCTTATTATTTTTATTGTTAAAAATCATAGTTACCTTAATCTTCTCCGTTCGTTTTAGATTTCCTATTGCCATTTTGTTAAAAGGAAAATCAAAGCACTTGTTTTGACCAGCAGTGTGGAATCAAAGCAAAATAAATTTGCATTATTTTTTAAAACCTTCTCATTTAAAATCATCGATTTTAATATAAATTATCACTTTGTGAAAGATCTAGTTCAACTATTCGGATAGAGCAATTGATCAAAATCTCATTCGAATACCAACAAAAAAATTAAGCGAAGTTTGTTGTAAGTTTTCAATTACATAATAATTATATTTTATCGATTTTTTTTCATTAATATATTTGATAATTTAATATAATATTTTATTCAAAAGCGTTTGATTCCGTTGCTTTATAGGAAAGTTTTATTTAATAATCATTTGAGATTACGCCTTTGAAGTAAATTAAATGTGTTCATTTGATAAATTCTGATAACGTTAAAGACAAATTTCAAAGAAATAATTTCTCAACATTGTTACAAAAAATTGAATAGCTTCTAATGCTTATTATTTCAAAACTAAATCAAGCTATGTTTTTCATAAAAATACTGTTGGGTTACCCTTGAATAATTAGCTTATATCTGATTCCAGAAACAGAAGGCTAGAACTTTATTTCAATTGAGTACTACTTACAAAATAATCACATTCAATATACTTCTCAAAGCATAAATAAAATCTGGCTTCCAACTTGAAGTTGGCCATCTTTACATCGATATTTATATTCGAGATCGATGTGTAATTTTTTTGCCATGTTGCATCATATTTTGATTCGATCTTTGTTTTCTATGTTCCTATTTCGATTTTAAGTTTTTTCATGATTTGGATTGGTCAATCCCTATGTATGTATTGTTATGTGGCTATGTTGGCGTTTACCATCTAACTCCTCTGTGATTGGCTAGTTGCTTTGCCTGTATGGTTTTGTAAGCATGTAAATGTTTAAAGTGCTTAAGCAAGTGTCCCAAGGTGTAAATCCGTTTTTTCTTTTTGCAGAATTTCATTTCACTCAACAATATATACATTTGGTATTCTAACATCATGAACATTATCGTCATATGAAAATGGATCGATCGAAGCGAACAATAAATCAGATCATTTATCTGTTTGGAACTTGAGACTATTACGCCGTGTAAAAAGATACTGATAAAAATATTAGTTATACTTGAAATTTGTGGATATCGTTAACGCACAACCGAACAGGCCAAATAATTTTATACAATTAATAAACTCTACTAATTAATTTCCTCGAGGAATATCTCACTTGATCAGTTGAATAATATGAGTACATTTTTCTTTCTTTTTGAAAAAATAAGATTTTATTTTTATAAATGACTATTTGATTTTTTAATTGGGTTAATTGTGCAGGTTTATTAAGCGTCTCTAATTTCAATTTCGACTTTTTCTCTTGTTACTGTGGCTGTATAATACCACGTAGTAATATGAAATAGTTTTGTAAAGACTAGTTACTGAATTAATTAATTGTTTTTTGGCTTTTTCCTTTATTTATGTTATTAATTTATTCCAAAGTATAAAATCGATATTTGAATTAATAATTTCCTTTCATAAGTTTTTATTATGCAAACCCTCTGGTTTGATGACCAACTAATGTATACATCGAACACATCATGTACAAAAAGTAGCAAAAGCCTCGAACCATAAGACGTGCTTCAATTTTAAGTCTAGTTTTCCATTTATGAAAGTACCTCAGTGAGTCCGCAAAAATATGGAAAATCTACTTTGATTTTGTGCCAATTACATCTAAAACTTGATCAATTCATTTAGTTGCAATAAAGCTTGCCATATCGTTGGATAAGAATTAGAAATAAAACATGAAAATTATGTTAAAACTACAATATCACAAAACCGATCATGAACAGATACAATTAAACTCTTATCGCAAATTCAACAACAAATTATCATACAAGACGGTATCAGCACCAGAAAGTCAAAAACAGAATAGAAAACAAACAAAAAGACTGGCAACTGTAAATCATGTAAAAGTCAAGAATATAACACTGATTATCGATCCGACAAGACTGGCACTTACTCATGAAACCCAACCTCTTTTATAGACTTATTGAGTGTGTCCCTTTTATGTACAGGATCTAAGTTTTTTACTTGCTAAATTCGCTCGCTTGCAATTTTCCTTGCATCTCTTATGCCACTGGCAGATATTTGAGTTTTCTACCAACTGTAGGTATGTGCCTGTCGATTTTAAACTTCTAATTATGGATTAATATTAGAAACAATCTAATTGGCTGTTGGTACATGTGTTTATCGAATCTGTGTGTATCAACCCTTTTTAAGGTTTTTTCCATAGTTCCAGTAAACATTTTGACTGATTCTGTGACCTACCTAACAATATGACCTTCCAAAAATTGTATCCTGGTGGGTAATTTGATGGTTAATAAAAAGAGCTTGTGTTAAATATTATTTTTTAAGAATTCCGTACCTTTGATCCACTCAAACGTATGTAGTATAAAACTCTTATTATTGGATAGTTTTAAATTGTATAGAAAATATTACAGGAAAAAAATTAAGTTTGGTTACTAGAGATAACCCTATAGTAGTCTGTGATTATAATATACATATAGTGAATATTTTCTGTCATTTAGAGATTCATAAAGGCCATAAATGCTTTTAAGATTAATTCCAAAGACATTAAGCAAAATAATAATCGATAATAAATTATAATCTATATATGGAATATAATTCAACATACAGGGGTTATACAATAGCATCATTAATTCTCCTAATAATTTCCAATATTTCATGTATTATTATTGGATTTTATTTATTAAATTTTTCAACATGGAGATTAATAAGCATAAATTTAAAAGGAAAATATACTGAAACTGGACTAATTACTACACAAGAAAATAATATTTTCCATTATTTGATCGATGGTCAAGGATTTGCAGCTGCAATAAACAATTATGGGAATTATTTAATAATATTAACCATTACTCTTTATCCTGTAATTTTCAGATCAATTCATGTTATATCAACAAGATCTTTCGATACCATCAATTTGATGGTTGTGATAATCTTATTGGTTATTTTTTCAACAATATGTTTCAGTTTTGGAATAGTTTTTACCTGTATTGATGAAGTCAAAATATTCAATAAAATATTTAACAATACACTCAATGAGTATTATCATAAGATTCAAACACCTATTGTTGAGGATCTGTATGGATATTATAAAACTTATGATATCAGTGAAATCACAAGAATTATTAATAAATTTCAAATGGCTGTTAAATGTTGTGGTTATGAAGATTATATGGATCTATTCGATCAAGTTTTCCTTGAGAAATTCAGAAAGACAAATCAGAAAGTTTTGCTTAAATTTTGTTTAGAAGATTCTGTCAAAATAATATATTATCCAGGATGTTCAAAAATTTCTAACAAATTAATTAGTAATACTTATCAAATTTTAGTGATTTTTGTATGGATACATTTATCTGTGGTGATCTTAAACTTGATCAATTTTATTATTTATTATTTTAAGTATGCTATTAACAAAACGAATAAAAAATAAAATTAAGATAGAAATAATCTGCCAATGAGAAATGATTCGTTTTTTATTGTTTTCATTAAGACGGATTTTGCATAATATTTTGTATTTTTTCGATGAAAACTAATTGATAACTATATTTTTGGATTTAAATCTTTTCTAATAATTTCGCTGAAAGTATCTAATTATAGTACTGGAAAAATATTAAATCCATGTCTGTGTTAAGTGTGGAAAAAATTATTCGAAATTACGACTATTACTATGGAATTAGGCCTAAAAAGGATATACAAGCTGACTCCAAGCAGAGACCTAAAAATCAATACTCTCTTATTAGACTTCTGCTTTTAATTGAAGTTTGGCTATAAAATGACACTAAAGAATGAAGAAAATCACAAACCTTCAAACATGACATAGAAATCTTTAACAAATAAAAATCAATTCACAGAACATTGATTTAGACAAAATTTACTGAAATTGTCAGTCTTTCATATTCTTCATTTGAATGCTGAGTTTGTTTGTGATTTAACTTTTGTTTGTGGGTTGTTTTATGATCGTAACTCTGGTTTCGATGTTTTATTAATCGTAATGTAGTAATGTTTTAATAATAAAAATTATTATTATTATATATAATATCTGAAACAGTCTTTCGTCTGTAGTTTGTATTTTCCAAATATTTATATTTAAGCAGAAATTCTAGAAACGGCCAGTATTAGGTACTGTTACTTAATTATTATGTTTCCTTCCGAAATCTAATTTTAAAGTGAAGACGATTTAATTCCCTGATTTTTGGATGCTGACTTATTAGAAGATCATATTCATAATGGAATTTTTTTAACGGGAATGTGGTTTAATATCAAGTATTTATAGATTCTTCAGTCGATTCTCTCGAGAATTGATAATTCAATTGATAATACCAGAGTACAATAAATAATTAGATTTAGACCTTTGATTAGTAGCTACTTGGTTCACTTTATTGCAATTCGTTTCCATCATAGTTACTGACATTGAAATTAATTACTTCTTGACCTTGTTTCTGGAGTATATCCAATAACCGTTCACATATTGGCTTCATGTAATAACACCAATATGAGCAGCTTATTTTAGATTTAAATCTTATTTGAATTCAAATCATATTTGTGAGATATTTATTATGAATTAAATTTCAATTTAATTCAAAACAATTTTAATTCACATTTTATTCAAATTTTATTCAGATTTAATTTTAATTTTATAAAAAATAAATTAATGGGAAATTAGAACTATTTGTTTAAATATTTGGATTTAAAATAGATTTGTAGTGTCTTGACTTTTTAGTTCGATTTGAATGTGTGGTTTTTAAAATAGTAGCTGCTAACAATATTCACAAAATTGATTTATTTTAACCACACACTCTTTACTGTGAGACCAACACTTTAATAATAATCACGCTCATTTTGATTAAAATTATAAATCCAGATTGGGTTAATTTTAAACAGGAATGATTCCTAAAAATAAATATTTGATTATTGAATACATGAAAAATCGTATCTCCGAAATATTGTTATATACAATGATTACAACATGACTTCATAAACACATTAAACAGTTGATTATTTATCTTTTTAAATAAAGAATTGTCTCAAAAAGATTTCAATATAATGCATAAAATCGATATTCATATCAATAAATAAAATGAGAGATGATATAATTTTTCGACGTTTTACATTAATATCATTATCTCTGCTAGGTTTTTCTAATTTTTTGTGTTTTATTGGAGCTTTCTATTTATTAAAATTTTCTTCGTGGCGCTTATTCAAGATTGATTTGGAAAACAAAATTACAATTACTGGAAAAATAACCCGTCAAGACAATGATGTCTTTCATTATTTAATAGATGGGCAAGGATTTTCGAATTATTTCAACAACTGTGGAATGAATCTGTTAATAACAACGATTTGTGATTTTATGATTATCATTCTAGCAATAATAGTTCTAATGAAAACATTTGATAAAACATTACTGATTCTGATAATCTTATTGGCTATTTCCACAATAGTACACATGATTTATGGATTGATTTTTATCTATAATAGAGAAATCGACATTTTCGAGAATATATTCAATAACACAATCAACGTTTTTTATCACAAGATTCAGATTCCAGTAATCAACAATTTAAATAAATACTATGTAACATATGATATTGGTGAAATCACAAGAATCATTGATAAATTTCAAATTTATTTCAAATGTTGTGGATTTTCATCATATCGAGATTTATTTGATAAAAATGCTCTTGAAAGATTCAAAATAAATAAACAGAAAATTCAAATTGATTTCTGTCTAACAGATCCTGTTGAAGGCACTTACCTTAATGGTTGCAAAGAGATTTTAAAGGATTTAGTTAGTCATACTAGTACAGTTTTATTAACATTTATGTGGATATTTTTCGCCATAGTTTTGCTAAATTTGATAAACTTTATTATCTATTATTTAAAGGATGGAATTCATAGTAAAGGTAAAGTTAGTTTGGAATGTTCGAACAGATAAATTTCAAGAATGTAAATACAAAAAATAAATATTATTTATATTCAATATTACTATTACAATTCTTAAAACATTAGCATCTCCCGATTATCCTTCTAATAAGTACTTATACACGATCTCATTCAAGGCATCAATATTTAAAATTTGATAGAAACAATTATTTGCAAAATTTATGTGTTTCGATTTACATGTCAATGATCCGAGCCTCCAACTCCGACTCCTTGATTTAGTCTTACCATGAGTACGATAAAATGAGATAGATGTTATTTTTTGGTTAAAGATTTATTTAAACTCCAAGGAAATTGTCTTAAGATTTGTCGTTAAATTCAATGAGAATTTTTCTCGATTTCATGAATTTCATTTTTATTTTCTGTTGAATTCTTTAAGGAAATTTTTAATAACATAAAAGTGATGTTGCAACTAAAACTGTTATTGATTGCAAATGATAGTACTCTTAACCAAAAATTATAAATACACTAAATCACTTCACATTTTGGGCTTTCTATTGGCAGTCATTGTTATAATACAAATATCAATAAATAACATTTTATTCTGGCTTCAAATGACAATTAACCATATTTGCCACGAAATTTATAATAAGAAGTTTATGCATTTGGTTTAATCTCAATTTTTATTCGTTGTTCTGATTCCTATAATAGTTGTTGATTTATTATGAATGTGATTGGTCAATGTCTGTGTGTATTGTTGTGTATTCGTTTATTTTATCAAAAAAATTTGCGTTTTATATCGATATTGATTGGTCGTTTATCGCACCTGTAAAATATAAAATTGGGTGTTCCTATATGTTGAAGGTCGTTATTTTATCGGAGATATTTCTATATACAGTAGTTGTTTCACAAAGATTTTCTGGGAAAATGTTTAAATAAAAATTTTAGAATTTTCAAGTAATTGTCTTTAAATTGTTTAATAAAAAGCTGAAAATGGGGTTTCACAAAATTAGAGTTACTGTAACACGCTTTAATGAAATTGTAGAAGTTAAAGATTTCCCCCTGAGACTAGACAACAAAGGTTTTATGAAAACCAAATAGTTATGTTTTTTTGAATTAAGTTCCACACGTGAAAGTTTGAAATATTTTAAGCAACTGCAGGTTACTTAAATCACCTCAATATTTCAAATTTTATCACTATGGAATTCATGACGAGTTGATAAATATTATTTATTATGCTTTGGCATTTGGTCCAATTTCTTAATAGTTTATTATTCTTTCACAGTAGAGATAACCTCTATGAGCATTCCTACAAGGATTGCGAGATTCATCACGCCCACAGTCCCAAGAGAAGCTCGAATAAGAGAAATAGTTTCTCGTTTAAAGTTGCTCAGTGAATAAAGTTTAATCTGTGAGAAACAATCCGAGCTATTTGAGTATTTAAATAATCGTAGAAAATAAGAACAAATCTTTTAAATTAAATAAAAACCAAAACCAAATTTTCCCATAAAAATAATTTGCTAAAAATCTACTTTGGCTAAAAATATTAGCTCATACATAACATACACCACAAATAGTAATATGTGATACTAAGCATAAAATGTTACTAAAAATAGAGACATGATGCGTAAAATACACACATGGCAGAAATTGAAACAATATATAAACAATCAGCGCACAATTTTTTCTACTCATAGTACAGATTGATAATTTTTCGAGCATCATTTAACTGGCTCACGTATTTTTAGAACACTTTAATTCACAGAAATTTCGGAGTGCTAATTTACAATAAACCGTTCAGTTATTTTTATTATCATACGAGAAGCATTCCAGATATTTCATTTGATTAACAATATTTTATGATGAGAAAATTTTTTATTATTGTTGTAATAATTAACTTCAGACTCTATGCAAGCACTAGCCTTGTGGTCTTTTAAAATCTAATGAGAAGCTCATGCTTGGTTCCCACTCTCTTTTTACCAGAGAGTCTTGTTCGAGCACATAAGCGGCACTCCCCTTACTTTTCTCTTGTGGTATCTGTTTTTAAACAATATCATTACATATTATTTTCTGAATTTGTAAATTTTATCTCAATTGTTCAAACATATTTTTTTATTCTGCATTGTCTTATTTTATAATTAGTATTTATATTTTAAATATTATTTCCGATTATTATCACTCGAAGATTTATTTCCATCACCAACCTTATCTGTTGGAGTTCAGATAAATTAGAAGTTATCAAAAAAACACTTTTGATCACACAAGCACTTTTGATCAAATGGCATTCGAAATACAAAATACAGGAAAGATGAATTAATTGTCAAGGGCGTCGGGACTCATTATATTCCCAGTCAAAAAATACACTAGAATATGGGAATTAAACCTTCTCCAGCTCATTTTTTCAGACCTATGGACTGAGGTAAACAAAGTTAACATAGGCTAATCCATCAGTTGATTAAAGTCCTGAAAGATTACTTGATTCTCTACCCCATCTAGGACTTCATTGATGATGGAAACAACAGAACAAAAATCTCAGCTATCATATGTGCAATAAGAATAAATAAGTAGTAATTTAATGAAAAATTATAATTCTTATGAAATTATCACTAATGGATACATATAAAATCTTATAACTTCAATTTTAACTATATTTATTAATCTAGTTACATAATTTTTGATGTATTTATGAATAATATTATTAAATTTGCCATCAAAATATTATTTTAATTGAGATTACAAAATGTTTAAAATAAATTCAATTTATTTAATGAAATAGATATTTTGAAGTTAATATAGTGTTTATTTTGTTTTATTTTAATATGTTATATTCAGTGGGATGTAAATTTGAAATATAATTTTCACTAAATTATAATTAAAATTCTTATCTTGATGAACATTTTATTGAATTTTAGATGATACCTCCATCGTTTAGTGATCTTGGCAAAGGAACCAAAGATTTATTTTCAAAAAATTTTCATTTTGGTATTTTATCTGTAGATTATTTATCGAAGTCTCCCCAAGGAGTAGACTTAACGTTAAAGGGCGACAATGATTTCAAAGCCGGTAAATTAAATGGTTCATTAGAATGGAAATATAAGTTTGAAAATGGTTTACAAAACACTGTTAAATGGGACACAAAAAATGTTCTAAGTACGAATTGTTCCATTGAAAATTCACTTGCAAAAGGATCGAAATTTTCGGCTAATTTTGATTTTAATCCAGACAGTGGGTATGAATAAAGTTGGGATCGTGATTATTAATAATATTTCATTATAAGAAACAAATCATTCAAATTTCAATCTTCCATGAAACGTGAATTTTTCAATCTTGGATTAGATTTAGCGTTTCCAAATCTGAGACCAATACTCACACCGTTTTTAGTTTTAGGGTAAATGAAGACGGATGGACATTATTGGTTAATTTTGTGATTTTATAGTTGTACGGAATCGAAAAGCTATTTAGCTGGTGCTCAAATCACATACGATACCAACAAGATGGCGCTTACCAGACACACAGTTGCCATCGGTTACCATAAAAATGATTTATCCCTCATAGGAACTATTGCCAATAGGACCGATATTGAAGCTCTGGTGTTTCAGAAAATAAATCCCCAAGTTGATTTGGGTGTTCAGATCAAATGGAACTGGAATTCTCGAGTGACAGAGTTTGGTATAGCGGCTAAATACGATTTCAGCAACGAATCCTTCGTGAAGGGAAAAATCAATAACAAAAGCTTGTTAGGATTGGCATATTGTTTCAAAGCTCGAGACAGTCGGAATATTTTATTTTGTTTTTGTTATTTTTTGATTGGTTTTTTAGATGTCAAAATCACTCTCAATGCTGAAATTGACGGTCGAGACTTGGAAAATGGTTCTCATAAATTCGGTATGGGGCTGTCGTACGAACCTTAAATTGAAATCTTTTAAATAAAATTTCATGTTAAATTTTTTCATTTTTTACTTGAATCTACTTACAAATTTGAAAGCAATATATGAATTTCATTTTTCTACTTACTAATTTTATCAGTAGTAATCAAATTTTGAAATTAATTGTTTTTAATTTTATGAAACGGTTTCGAATATTGATTTGAATTGTCGACTGTAGATGTTGGAAATAACTTTATTTCGATCTTTTAATCATTGATATGATCCATGAGTTAAGATTATTAATAACGAGTGATGCGCACAACTATTATCTGGATCTTTTCTATAAAGTCAGATGTCAGTACTAACGACCAAATATGCTATGAAGAGAAGTGGATGAAAATACCGAACTCCCTGGAGAAGACTGGAAGAATACCAATGAAGAAAATAGTAATTCGTGAGACAATCTTAAAAAATTCCAAGTGTCTTATTCTAGCAATTTAAGTTTTTGGAATCTTAACTAACCAACGTTATCATAAAATCCCATGTTTATTAAGCAAATAGTTATTATTTTGTCTTCAAAATAGAATATATTGTAGCTTGAGGTCGACCCACTAAGTAGCATCACACTGGACAATCGACATGTTAATCAATATCGGTTAAATTCCAGAATGACATCAAGGAGAATGTTCGATAAAAACAACTTTAAAAAGCTCAGTGAATTTTAAAATAATAGGAGATTGAACCTAAAAAGAACATTCTGCATTTTCTTATTTATCATAAGGAGATAAATCATGTAGGATAAGCTTAGAAGTAAATTATTTATTAAGGTTGATGTTGTACATTGGTCAATGATCAAATGAGGGATATCGATTACATTCATATTTAGTCAAATATATTGCTGGGAGAAACTTTGTTTTTATGTTCAGAATACACCTAATCGAAACATCTAATCAATTTCCAATCTAATCGCACTTCTATTAATCAATCCAATCATCTTTTCCCAAACAACACATTGAAGCCTTCATAGGACCAATTAATTAATATTAAACCACAATCAAGAACCCACACTATCAATATTTAAATCAAGAAAAAATATGAAAATATTATTAAAATTATATTATATTGAATCTAAATTTAGATCACAAAGGAATAATTTAAATCATAGGAATAAGGAATATTATAAAAAAAATTCTAAAAAACGCGAATTAAAATAAATTT
>JBBMOY011622516.1:0-20159 GCA_037951405.1 Platydemus manokwari | reverse complement strand
CATCATTTTCGACCTTGTAAACTTTCCACGGGTTTGTGTGTGTGTGTGTGTGTGTGGATTATAATACTAAATAAAAGAAATAGTGATTTTGTTAAAAAGGTTTTTCATGCATTCAAAAATATTTTGTTTTTATTTATTCTTTTAAAAACAAATCACCAAAATAAATGGAACCTTTTCTAAATCTTTGACTCATACAAAGTTTTATTTAGTGTGCTCAGAGCTCCTTCATAAGGCTGCATTTCGTGATAATCTTGGAAATTCATTATTTGCCGATGAACATCGATTAGGTGATTGGAATATCGACACCATTGAAAAATTTCTGGATCACACATTCACAGCAAACAAAAGCATGTTAGTCGGATTGTCTGTCAATCACGAACATTTAGTTCGGCTAGCTGAGAAATTCAAAATTAGACCCTTAAAAGATATAAAAATTCCAAAATCTATTTTCAGAGGAGGTTGATTATTGTTTCTAATGCAAAAGTATTGATTTGGCAATATAGGTGAATGTCGACATGAATTACCATTAGGTTTCGCTACTGTTTCATTAGTATGGGAGGCACCAGGATTCAATAATATTAAAGAAGGTTTAGCTACATCAATTCTATGTGATGTTATTGATAGTGGAATGAATTTGCACATTAAATGGAACAATGGCAATTTCGATTTGATTAAAAGAGTAGTAAAAGATGCTAACGTTCATAATAAATGTGTGGCTAATAGCATCTATACATCATATTCGGATACAGGACTGTTGGGATTCACACTTTCCGGATGTCCAACAGTGCAAAATGAAGCTACACAAGGCTTGCACAATCATTTCACAGCCATTGGCAAAAACGGTGTTTCTACTAAAGATTTTGATATTGCCAAGTAATTTATTTTTGTTTTTTAATGACTTTATTATCAATATATCACAAAAATTGCTAAATTAAAATGGCATTTTGGTTTTTATCTGCATGTTTCATTGATTGTTTTTCCCAATCTCTTCGTTAATAATTTTCAAATATCTTTGAAGTTTATTTGAAAAAGGAAATGAAAAATATCTCTTGGAAGAATTTTTATAAACTTTACTAGATGTTTTCTATTTACTGATTATATATTATTGGCTTGAATAAGCCCCATTGAGTAATTAAATGTAAATTTCATTGAAAAATCCAGCTGGAAATTAGAAATATTTAATAATAATGTGTTAATTAATATTTTTAATTTAAAGATTTTTGCATAATTATCAACTATCGTAAATTACATTTATTAAGACCCTCCACATTTTTAGATCAAAAATTTTAGAAAAACCTAAATTACTTTATTCGTCATATAAACCATAAAATTCTTCTTCACTTTCGAGCATATCTTCTGTTTCCACCTGCTGATTTACCGGTTTTGTAGTTAATTCTTCAATTTCCTCATCATCTGTTTCTGAGGAATCACTTCTCAGAGACAATTTTGGTGTTTATTTTTACTTTTTAGGCTTAATTTCAGAGTTTATCATAGTAATCAGATTCTGATTTGATGTTGAAATATTTTTTATTTAATTAGATTTTTATTTAATACAAGTTATCGAAATGATCGATATTCGAAAATAAATGCATTTGGAACTATTATTCCCGAATCAATTTGAATTAAGTTTGTTTAAATTTTTTCTTATTTTTATTTTGGTCTGGTTCTCAATTACTGAGTAAAACAATAGTTTTATTAATTTTCATTAAAATTAAGAGTTAAAAACACAGTTGGATCGATATACCTCGGATTTAGACATGTTACAAAACGCTTTCAAAAGTCCGTATTTTTACTTTTGTAATTCATGTAAATTTTACAACTTCAGTCTTGTAAGTAACTCATATTTTTGATTATCCCTTAGCTATTAGTATGTACATGAGTATGTATTGATTTTTTCTACACATTACGATCATTCACTAACAGTTAGTAGTTTTAATAGAAATAATGAAAAGGTATCCAATTTGATAATTAGTGTTTTTAAATAATTTTATAATTTGAGTTTTTTATTTTTCAAATTATCGAATGCTTTAGAAGTCTTACGGGAGCACACTATTTATGATTATTTCATCAATTCATAATGACTGACATACGCAAGTTACAGACTAAGACGTACGATGATTAATATAAAATCACTAATATTGTTGAAGAACATCCGATGTTGCTGCTCTTCGTATTATGAAATCTTAGATGTTAAACGATGTCTTGAAAAGCAAAGAGAAGATAATTAAGAGTGAAAAAAAACAGCCGATGCAGGAAATTGTTCCATAAAGAGATGGCGAATTGTGCTATTGGATGATGTTTACGCGACACTCATGATTTGGTTCAGACAATACAGTGATAAACCGGGTTTACTTATTCATGTAGATTTGCTGGTCACAAAAGCAAATTTATTTTGTCAAACGTCCATGAAAAAGCTGTGACTAATAGATGGATTCATAAATTCAAGAAAGAATATGATATAGCAAAAATTCAGAGCTGAAGTCAATATCTCTTTTTCAACAGTGGAAGAATAATAATAAGTACATTAAGTTGAATTTTACAAAATTATGGTGTAGTAGATATTTGCAATACCGATAAAACTGGCTTTTCTGGCAGAAGCAGAGATCAATTATGGACTTCCTTAAATAAAATAAATGATTATAACTTAGTTGATTTGTTTCTTATATTTTTGAATTGTGTCAATCCTCATTGTCAGGAAATTGGTAACTTCCATGATAGGTTAAGTGCCATATTAACTACTGTCACAACGATGAAATGAACAGTCATTTATTTTGATTCTGTATGAAATAAACAATAAATAAATTATGCGGTAATAATAATCGGCTTAATATAAGTGGTATTTGACAAATCGTACGAATTGTGGCATTCCAATCAAATCTAATTTAAGCAGACATGACTGCAATTAATTATTATTTTATTAAAATTTTAATTTGTCAGAGCCGTTGTGAGTGTTTGTTATCTTTAGATATTGACGATTTTCTTAAATTTTACCATTTTGTTATTGAATAACGTGAATATTATTATACAGAAAAGCCTTTCAAATAAAATTAATGATGAGATCAGAAACTAATGACGGGTTAATGGAGAATGTGATAGCCCAATCAACAGGAACCGGTGAAATATTATCTATCGACAGCTTAATTGATGTGGTTAGCTCAATCACTATAGATGATGTTAATAAGGTTATAGATTTAAGCTTTCATTAATATTTGTTAAAATATTTTATTTAGGTTGCTAAAACCGTCTTATCCAATCCCAATAAAGCGATGGCTGCTGTTGGTGATTTATCCACTGTACCATATTTAAGCGACTTAAAGCATTAGAATTTTCAATAAATATACGAGTTGTTAGAAAATCTTAACTATACTAGTGACTGTTTGTATTTTAATTAAAGAAGTGGTTTCCAACTAAGTTATACAAGAAGGAATTTAGAGGTTCATATGTTGTTGATAATAAATTTGATCTGTGTAAATTTACATTATGATGATTGATTTCGATAACGACTTTCGAGAAATCATGATGATATTTCTTTAATCACTATGATATCCTCCGGCACTTTTGTTCCAGATTGATTTACTTTATCTTTCGCTAGGATGATTTGTGTGTATTGGGAAACACTCACCAACATAAGTCTAGACTTCTCCAATGAGCCGCTGTTGATCCCATAAATTATCGTTATAGACGAACTTAAATGGCATCTCAATTTTAAATGGGTTCTATTGCAGGTCACTATGTACCTTTTGTTTTGGAATATATCCGTGAGTTCCTTTTCTCACTATTTACATTATCGATGTCTGCTTTTAATCTATCTATGGTTTAAGTATGACCTAATGACGCAACCCAAACGAGATAGACAGGTGATTAATGCCAGTTCTTTGTCATTATCTGAGCGTAAGCTTTAAAAATTTGCTGCACCAATTTTATGTAAATAACATTTTTAAGTTATTTATCATGGATGCACATTATTTTTGTGGACGAACCTCTCTAAATAGTATCTAAACGAATACTCTCCTCTCCTGCGTATCACAAGAAAAGCAAGATCTCGACAAAAAATTATCGTCTTATGAAGTCTTCTCTATAGCTATTGCAATATTTCGTTCACTTTCGTTTGAAACCTTCAATTTAATGACCTATACGATGATACTGCATGACATCAATTTTTTTCTGTGGTATCACTGATGTAAACCTCTTGTTGAAAGACTCCTCGTGTCATCTAGCCATAGGTCTTTGTAACAGAGCATATCGATCTGGCAAGAGTTAACTTATTATTAAAATCTTCTAGACTCATATCATAGTACATTTTATTATTTAGTCTTTAAATAATTTATAATAATAATTAATAATTGTAAAAATAATGTTTAATAAATTCTAAGAGACGTGAACTACAGTGATAAAGTCTTGCTAAAATTTGATGAACTACTTTGCGGATCGACTGCAAAAGATATAATTAATTTTGGTAAATTTTTCACATTAATTAAATAAGTAAAGTGCCAACAGAATAGTAACCTTTTGGATATCAAATAATAATGTTTAAAACTCTATATCTAAATTCATTAAAGAAACCAATACTGCTCTTGAGATGGCCTCATGATAATCATATCCATTAGTTTTAAAATCTAATTGAGTTAAATTGTACGAAAATATTTGTAAAGTTAACACGTTGACGGACACTTGCTTCTATAACAGTCAAAGTGAAGTTCACTATGTGGCTTGACGATAATAGCCGTCTAAAACGAAACGGTCTTTTTTGGACAATGCGGCTAAAGCGGCACAAATGTGCATTTACCGGGGGTACAAATAGAAGACTAGTATCATGTTTTGGAAACAATTCTTTCGGTTGACTTTTGTTTTCCACCTATTACACGACTTGCAGCTTAAGTACGCATATATAGTGTTAAATTTCGAACTTCATGTGTTCCCACTCTCCGCAAAGGTGTTAATAATTGAATAATTTGAATTTTTGTTGTGAATATATCATCTAAAGTTTATAAATACTGTCGACATACTTAATAGAACTCACGCCATTGACTTGTTAAACAATCAATTGAAACCCATCACAACCCTATATATATTACTTGGGTAGGCGTGCACTTAACATATTATTACTAATCTTATTAGGATTTGGATTGAGAATTCTCTATTAATCGCCATTGAGTGCGTGCAGATTGATTAGGCATTCATTCAATTGTTAATGCTTTTTCATTAAACTTTTACTTATTCTTTTAAATCATTTCGTTGCTTGCAGGAGTTTCTCCATGGTTATTTTTTATCTTCCATTCACCATGAGTTAGTGGGGATTGGAGTCTTGTCTTCTTCGCTCTCGTCACTATCTGACTACAGAACTAGCCGGTTAATGGTTTCCCAATAAATCGGTAATTACTTTTAGATTCTCTATTATTTATTAATCTCATATTTTCAGAAAAATATTAGTAAATTTCATCAAGAGAATTTACATAATAACATAAATTAAATTAAATTAAATTAAATTAAATTAAATTAACAATAGATATACGTTTTTTGATGCAATATATAATTTTCAATTATCGACATTTTGTTTAAATATATAATTACTGCAATAATTATAAACGATACGTTAAATTTTTCTGAAAATTTTTGATTAACATTTTACAATGAGTGTTCAATGGGTAGCAGTAGCTGGTTTCCTGTACTTAGAAATTTTTGTGACTATATTGCTTGCTTTGCCATTTATATCAGCTTCTCGGTATTTTGGTTAATTACTTTATTTTCTACTTCATATAACATTTTCAGTTGGAGTAAAATTTTTAAATCAAGACTCGTCAAAAAATTTGCTTCTTATTCAACACTGTATTTTAATATTTTGTTGCTTATTTTGGCAGTATTGTTCTTAGGTATTTGTGATTAATTAGTTGAAATCTCATATTTTTAATTAGATGCCATTCGGGAAGTTATTAAATATAATAAATTAGAAGATAAAGTGATAGTTTCCCACGAACATCATTCAGAATCAGCGGTTCTTATGAGACTCTTCCGTGCTCAAAGAAATCTTTATGTATCCGGATTTGCTCTCTTCATGTGGTTGTAAGTTGATTTAAAATTAATTTATTAAATCTTTATTGCTTAATGGTTCATCAATGTTTTATGATAACTTAAATTTCGATAATTTCCAGTGTTCTGAGACGAATGGTGAGCTTGATTACAACCACCGCTCATTTGGAAGCAATTAGCACAGCATCTATGAAACAAGCACAGAGTGCAACAGCTGCAGCTAAGAATATGTTGGATGAGAGCGCTGTTCTTATAGATTTGATTTTTGATTATTTTTATTAAAAACTGTGTTTAGAAATCCAATGTTGATTCCAAATTACAGGAAAAACTCGACAAAGCCACAATTCAATTGGAATCTTATGAAAAAGGTTATCAATTGTTGTTATTATTTATGATAATTTCGGTTGTTTGATGTTTAGAAATTAGCCAATTGGAATTAGATTTGGAGACTTTGAAGAAACAGAGCGATGGTAATAATCGAGCATATGATGAATTGCTAGAAGAACACGAAATTATCCAGGTAAAATTGTTTATTTTTGTTTTCATAATGAATAGAATCAATTAATTGACATCATTTATTGATTATTATCATCTATGACAAATTTTAATTGAATTTTAAGATCATACACAGCTATTATTGATATTTAAGTATTGCTAGCGATTGGTTATCAGCGTGCTTTGTTTGTTTTACCAACCAGTTAAGAATGTTTGTAAATAAGTATTGCTGGGTTCTTCAGTTTCCATTGTTTAGTTGCTGCTGTTGACCATTAGAAATCGTAGTTAAATAATGATTATATATTATTAATAATAAATTTGAGAGATGTGGTGATATAAAACCAAAATCCAATTTCCATTGGCATCCACGTTAAGTGATTTCGAATGTTACTGAAATGACCTTGGGTGCGAATCCATCAATGAACAAACAATGAGATGATTGATTCGAGATTCTATTCGATACTTTAGAGTGGGAAGGATCTTGAAACCGGTCGGCTTTGTTTATGGTTCGATCAGGATACAAATAATATATAAAAGAATTCAATGAGATTACTGAAATAGATCATTAAATTGATTTAATATTTTCATTGCATTTCAAAAGAGAGATCCAATTGTAACAATTCATAAGTTATTAATATCACAGAAACCATGTAATTTCCTTGGCAATTAACTATTTAATGTTAAAAACCAGAATTAGCAACATTTAAAAGTTTCTGTCTCATATACATATTTATAGAGTTAATTGATTAGGTTATTAAAAATACTGATTTTCTCGTCACAATTCATCCATAATATGGTGATAATGGTTTTCTTTTAGAAGAATGGGTTTAGAAATTTTTAGTTAATCATAACGAACAATTTTTATAATCTAAAATAATAGGAATTTAGTAAATATCACTTTTAATATCAATATTCACCCAATATCACCGAAATCGAAAATACACTCACTATTTACTATAGATTATTGTTAATTTATTTCACTTAATATAATTTGAAAATTTTAATAGCAATCTAACAGATGTGCTTAAATTTGATTTGGGGATTGGAAGAGAGAGAAATATAAATTTGCACACAATTTTATTATGATTTGCAATAAACAGCTAAAAATAGATTAGCAGTTCTAGTTTAATGTAATATGTTTGGTTATCTAGATTACTTCTAGTAAAATTTAATGTGTCATAGCTTGTATTTTTATTAGTTATATATTCAAATCAGTTAATAAATGTCATTTTTAATTGGTCAAGTTGGTGTGCATAAGTTGATTTGATTATTTTGATTGATAATATAAGAATCATGAAAATGTTACACTTTTCTAGGCTTAAATTTATTTGTAAAATAAGTTGGGATTCCTTTTAAAATTTGGTCAATTTATCCATCTAATGCAATTCAATGTTTTAAAATATTTATTCAACTAATCACAAATAAATATGCAGAATAAACGATTTTCAAATAATTAATCTAATTATATTTTTTGTTGACAAACAAAATTTGCATTTTAAAGAATTGTTATAATTAAAATGAAAATCTATATTTGGGTCAAGGTTTTGTTCCGGAATCGTTTAATTCGGAAAAATATCGACATAATTATATTCAATATGTTTATCACATCGGAAATACTTGTTACGACATATTACGTGATTATATTATATAATTCACTAAACTCGATCACATGATGAAATTGACCAATTATTTTACCGATGACAATTCAGGAAATTAAAATTTCGAATGGACAAGTCAAATAAAACAAAATTTAATATGAAATAAATAGATATGTCCCACAAAACCTCTCATAAGAAGTAAGATTTCAACGATAATATTACATTGCAATTCTTATAGCCAACATGAATACATATTTATGTAATCATAAAGTAAATTTTCATCTATTTTATATTAAATAGCTATTTTTAAAATTAGATATAACATTCTTTGAATCACCTTCGCCATTGATTTCTGAACAGAAAAGTTTACAAACAATGTTCTTTATAATTATTGAAAACCCCATCCACCAGTTTTTCAATGTATAACTTGCTTCCATAAAATCCAAATTATATTGGCTTCCAGTAGAGCTTAACAGTATTCATATTTTGCATATTACTTTTTAGCTTATTATCTTAATGATTTAAGATTACTTATTTTAAGTTAATAAATGTTGTACAGAGACATTTAAGACTGAAAATTATTAAAATAAATAGATGATTTTATCATTTAATATGAAATGATTTTTGGTTTCCAAAATATCATTAAATTGATTTTTCTCAAACAGCAATCACAAATAGGAACTTAAATTCATCATTGAATAAATTTACATTATATATTGATAAAGGTCTTTCGCGGAAATATCTCAAAAACGGAGATAATATTTATAAATAATTGATTTAATACCTGAAATCAAGCTCGATAAAGAAATTTTAAATCCACAAAGTTTCTATATTTGTTTCCGTAGTCTGCCCAGAATCAAATAACACATTAATTGAAGCGAATGAAAATATTCTGCGAACGCCACAGATTTGACTTCATTTTTGAAAATTTATTACTTAAATCTATATTTAAGCATTTGAAACATTTTTAATAAAGTATTTTTAGACAATCTAATTTCTGCTAATATTAATAGAATCTTTAAAAGATTTGTAAACAACTGATTGTATTTGTGTGTGTGTAAAAATTGTAAACTAATTTTCTACACATTTTAAAACATTCTCACTATATCAAAACTAAAATAAATCACATTGCAGTTATTTATTATTTTAACTGCAAATCACAGATTCCGTACATTAAAAATTGTTGATCTTCACTTGAATAACATCTATTTTCATCTATATTATTGATTTGTGTTTATTGTCTCATTTTGTCTAAGGTCATTGTCATTAACAATCTAGCTCTTAACATAATCCAATCTAAATAGGTACAAGTAAAATAAATCAAATCAATAATGATTAGCTGATTTGATACTGTAGGATGTAGAGAATCAAACGAAGTTTAAGAATTTACCGATGGAAACTGTTTTTCGAACATCATACTCATTATTAAAGGAAAGATAGACGTTTATAGAACGCACAAAGGTTGATGTTAAAGTCAAATTTAAAATAGTATTTCTAAAGATAGAGATTTTAAAGAGATTTATTTAAATTTTCAAGAGATAAATGAATATATTTTGTCGTGTAAATAATCACATTTTAAATAAATGACTGTGAATATTTGTAATGCCAGGTTTTTTATCATGAGTCTATAAATATTTTTAATTGGTATATTTTTTTACGAACGCGCTGTTATTTTGATATTTAACCTAAACAAAAATCTGATAATCATTAAATATACCGATAAATATCAAAGTGTATTGTGTTGAGATTCAATAAATTTGATCATATCGCTTGTCAATGTGTATTAGTCCATTCGATTAGATTTCATAATACCTATTATTTAATACATTCGAAATGATTGTAATTGTGAATATATTCTCATTTGTTGTATTGATCTGGTAATTTTTAGAAAAAATTGGCTTCGTTGGAAAATAGAGTTGAAGACAAAAAATCGGATTAATTATTAAACTGGAACTGTTTAAATATTGATTTTTAAATAACTGTGTTTCAAATAGCTGTGTACTCCATTCAAAAATGTATGCATTCGCTTTTAATTCATTGGTTAATAGACGATTTATTTGTTTTTTTGATTTTCAATAAATATTTGTATTTTTCATTATGTTAAATAATTATTTGATCTAATTGCTTTGGTTTTAATGAGACAATGATTGTTTCCATTTATATTGTACAAAATATTTTGAACATTTAATTTTTCTCGTCATAAAAACACATTAAATACTGTGTCTATCTTATGAATATAAATAAGTCGATTTGTTCAATAATTACCGATATTATTTCGTTAGCATATATTTCTAATAATTAATGATATAGGATCAAAGTTAGATAAGTCTGTTGTATAAGTATTATCAATTATTTTATCCTATTCAATGAGTGTATTAGTAGTTATCAGTTTATATATTTCTATACTTTACAATAACATTTGATTTTAGTGTGATTTTACAAATTATTTTGTTCTTTGATTTTTATTGATCAATGTCTAAATTTAGAATTCATAAGACATGTCGAGTGGTATAGACTTCGATCTAAATATTCAAAGAGCAAATAATCTGAAATATTATTGATTTTTTAAGAGTTTCAAAATTGTCCAAAAGTAATTTGGTTAAATCCAACATTAAGAATAATTCTTTATCTAAAGTATTCATATTTCACCGATCTTTAATATCTGAAACAGAGTAATTGTAGTATTGTTCATGTGATGTCTTGATAAGATTGTATGGTTGATTTATCTAACATTGTATTTGATAATAGCAACTGACCAAATCAAGATCATTTATTTGTTGTTTGATTTGTTTATACTGAGTTTGTTTACAAACAGCTTTTTTCGAATTTTTCTAAAATGTGAATTAAAGGTGAAAATGACAGTTTGTCGATAAAAATGAAACCTATAATGATGGTAAAAATGATGATGAGCAATCAAATAGTGCTATAATGATAAATTGAATAATAAATTGAAAATGTTAAACACAATTATTTCTTTCATTGGCTGTCGAGTTCGAAATATTATTAAAACTGTCAGGATTAGAAATTTATTTTGAGTATTCTTAAATCATTATCTCAGTAAGAGTTTCACAGTGAAAAATTCTTTTTATATAAGAAGTAAAAAAATCAATAATTAGAATGAAAATACAATTTGAGATCAACACAAATGACTTAATATTGTTGGTTTGTTTTACTAACTTAATAAATCAGATATATAATTTATCATTTTTAATTGAATTTAAATTTTATTTCCTATTTTGGAATCATTTTAAAAGTTATTTTGTGCTAAATCTGTATGATTATTCTAAAATTTTCGATTGCGTAGAATGATTTTTAAATTCTACTTTGCATTTGTAATTTTGATAATAGATATTAAAGTAAATAACCAAAACTATTATTATCATTATGTTGCATAACGTTTGAAGCAAATAAGATTTTGAATTACTCAAAATATTATTTACGTTTAGAAAACTGGGCATAAACAGGTCCTTGATCACCAGGGCGGAATATTCGCCCTTCAGATGGAGTGATAAAATCGTAGATTAGATATTTTCGCGCTTTAGAATTGTCTGTAGTGTGCTTAGAATAACTATGAATACCGTATCGATGAGTCACTCGTAGATATTCTCTATGATTTATTATTTAACATATTTTCTAGCCATGAATTTAATTCAATTTAATATAACAGTTAAAAATTCTCTGCCATTAAATTTGCTTTATATAATTTAAATACATGCTTATTTGAATTCTGATATTAAATTTATTCCACGCGATTATTTTATTCTGCCACAAGTTATTTCACACAATAAAAGACAGTAATTTATTAGTGTCTATTTTATTGGAATTTGCTTTAATGTGCATGTTTATCATGGAAAATTTTAAGGTTGGAATTTGTTTTAATGGGTGTGTATATTGTAATTTGGCTTTTTTTATGGAATTGATAAAACTATTTTACAGATATTGCACAGCAATATACAGTAATAACGATAATAATAATAATAACAATTTATGGCCAAATTGTTACAGTAATTTATCAAATAATTTTATACATCAATACACAAAAACTGTTAGATCACTACCAGTTTATTGTCTTTAATAGTTAATTTTGTATTAAATCCGTCTTCGAAACCCAACAATTTCATATATGTATTTCTATGTTTAGATATTAAAGAACTGTTCAGAATAAATAAACAAGTTCAAGAAAACGTACCAATTAATATTTAAAGAATAGAATGTAATAGTAATTTATCACTGAGTGTCTTAATATTGATTGAATTATTAAAAAAAAGTAAATATTTATCAAATTATCTTTAGATTTGACGTATGAACACTAAAACATTAACTTGTTGAAATAGCTATAAAAAAGATTTCTTTGAAACAGTCTTAATGTTAAAGAAACCAAAGTCGTCATGATTATTTAATCAGGCACTAGAGAAACTCATGAGCCAATCAAAATGAAAACTAATTCTGGTATAAATATTAAGAGTTTAAACAAGAAATATTAATAAGTATTCAATTTGCATGTGTTCCGCCAAGCTATCCTTAATTTTTGTTAATTCCAAGGTATCTGTAAAGGGATCATTCAACATTTTCATTTCAGCCTTATCATTTTAACGTTAATACGCCTGTCTAACTCACCATTCTTCGTTAATTATTTAGTACTTTTAACCTAAGGAAGTATACGCACGTTATAACAAATTAATCTCGATTTTATTCTTGTTTTGATGTCTATTCAATATTGGGTGTGCTAAAGATATGATAATATTTGTTATCAAAAGGTTTTTATTTCAATCCTATCCTCGTATATTATCAAACAATATTTAAAATATAAATACTGATTATAAGGTAACACTATACAAAACAATAAAATATATTTGATTAACTGAAATAATTTTGCGGTACTAGCAGATAATATATAACTCTATTGTGTGAGTACAGAATATTCGATATAAAAGATTAGTATGTGTCATTTAGGTGATCGGACAAACCTTTCGATTAATAAAGATAATGGGAAACCAAAGATTGAGTCACTTACGAAATTTAAAAAACCACAAGGCTAAAAATAGCCATGGGTCTTTAAATAAATGCCATGCCAATAAAAAATTAATTATCACTGAATTATAGAAAAATTCAAAATAATAAATGAAATTCAGTTTATAGCGAACAAGAAAGTAATACTAAAATTCGCTTGAATAAATGTTCAAATTTTAGCTTGAAATATCATTCTAACAAGTTTGCACTCGTAATATTGTGCTCACAAAGTTATGTGTAGAGTGACTAGTGTCACTCATTTATAAAATGCTTCAATTTTATCAATATTTGTGCTTTATGAGTCATATCGCTATTTTTTAGTAACATTCTATGCTTAAAATCATGTCTTACTACTTTTGGTGTCTGTTATACATGAGTTACTATTTTCATTCAACATAGTTATTTTTAGTAACTTTTTGTTATTTTATTTTTTGACATGAAGTGACTTCTATATTTAGGTTTCGATGGAATTTTGGTCTGATTTTGAGGTTAGTAAAACAATTGATTCGATTAAACAAATTTCAAAAATTATGTATTTTTTAATTCAAAAATCTAATTTTATTTTTATTTTGTCTTAAAATTTTTCTATACTTATGGTTTATCATTATTTGATTACTCACATGGCTAGGACGGTTCCCCACAACAGATGAGATAATATCGAATAATGGGTTATTGTTTTTATATGCTGTTTATGTTAGATGTATATCTAAAAATACTCGCATACATAACTTTCAAAGAAGAAACTTTGTTAATGTTATCAATGATTGTGTTCTTACGGAATTTATCAATAAAATTTATCAACAAAAACTATTATTTAAAATTAAAGAATTAAATTGAATGAAAATTGTCTTGGTATGTTAGGTTATAGTGACATTCAATAAATGAAACATAATAAAAAAAACCTTGCCTTTACATACTTCCCTCCAAACACATGACACGAGTGGAAATCAAAGACACCTCACATAAAAAGGTGCAAAAATACCAACGATAAATACAACTTTACAGAAAGCTTTAACGAATAAAATTAAATTTTGTATATTATTGCACGTTATTACTGTCAGAAATAGACATACACCCGTTTTAGTATCAAGTGAAACATTATTTATCCTATTCATTGTCTTGGGGTTTTGACCAAATTGTTAATTTAGACTAAAACTATGTGAAATATTTTGTAACAATTTTTATAATAATATTTTTATGCATGCCAACATATGATAAGTGCATTAACTTTTATTGTATTATTTTTTTTAATCAGTGTGTATTTTTATATTTTAATAACTCTCAGAATATTTGGGTGCAATTAGCTTAAAATAGCACAATATATTAGTATTTATAATAATTATTATCTACAAATATGTAAAATAATAATATTAATAAAACCCACCTAGAACAAATCCATTGAAATTCCATAAATAATAAATTAATTTATAAAATAACAACATGCAATATATTATCGCACCGATAAATAAATTCCAGCAAGAAAATAAAAAATACACTAGCATTAAATTTAATCACAGAGAATATCTGCGAGTGTCTCATCAAGGCCTTTATAAGGCATCAATTACAATTAAAACTGTCACAAAAACTGATTACTGAAAACCGGGGATAGGGCACATTATTCGGCATTCAGAACCGCACGATAGAAGACCATCGAGTGTCAAAGATCAGGATTTCCTATATTCCCAGTATTTCACTGGAAGACCCTACAGTAAGATACATTTATATAAACTACCGATCAATATTATATTATCTGTAATTATCGAGCTTTGTCTCAAATATCTTTAGCCCCAAGAGGGTGGGGTTGATAAACCGTTGCTTTATTCTGAGAGATTGTTTAGGTTCGTTATAAGTTGATTTATAGTGTAGAATTAAAATCCATTTGTAATTTTCATTTTATAATTGTTAATCAATTAGTATCGATGTTAATTGTTAATAAATATTTGCAGTAGTAAGTCTTAGTTATTTAATAAATAGGGATCATAAATCATTTTTCATTGTCATTGGTACCATTGTTAGTAATTTTCAAAGGTTACATTTATTGAGACTGATTGTTACACTATTGTCACACCTATAGTTTTTACACAAAAATGTTGTGCGAGGTGAAGATTCAATAAAATAATGTAGATTACACCTATTGCTTTAATCAAGAGCTCATAGAGACTGATTTAGACGATAGTGATATTAAATAGAATTAAGCTTAATAAAACAATAAAATCAATGAAGCCCAAAAGTAACCATTTTTTAGTTTCATGAAGAAAATTTTATTATATTGAACACAGTTTTCAAACATTTCATTTAATTTTAAACGATAAAACATGGTAACTGGAGATTCGTTTTTTTGTAATCATGAGCAGACAAATCCATTTTCATGAGTCTGTAATATCTCAGTAAAATCTTATAAATATCCTAGAAGATCAAAAATACTTTCTCTTTTGCTCTTTAGATGATGCACGGACTATTAAGCGTCACATTCTGCTGATTCATTTTTGTCTTCAGTACATTGTCTGTTGGGCATTAGAATATAACCAAAATCTTCATAATTATAACTGATAAAAGCGGTTTTTTCATTGGAGGAGTTCTGGGACAATGATGCGAAAAAATACGCTTTCGATTACTTCAGTCGTCGTCTGATAAACGACAAAAGAAATTATGCTTTTACCCATCTTGTGGTATTGGCCATAGTACATATTGCAGAAGGGTTCCGAACTTTTACCTATGGTCACTAGATACATATGCTCATGCACCAACGGTCCTTGCAATACCTTTCGCACCATTGACATACAGCGTCTAGGCTCATTTATTGTGAGCTCAAACAACAACAGTATAATATTAAAATATACTAATGCAAAGGCAAATCAAATGGAAACTTCGATATCTTCTCACTTGTCGACATAGGCACCTACGAAACAGATACCCAGAACGTATTCTTTGTAATCCACACATCAACTCAGCATTCAGAAATGAGCAAACTTTTAATTACATAATGAGTAAATATTTTATTGTTATTGTAATTAACTGCAAACCCGGAGCCGGTCCTAGCCCTGTGGTTTTTCAAAATCTCATAATGAGTATCCATGATTGATTAACCACTTTCATTTTTTATCGAATGATTTGTTCGGCCACCTAGACTACACACAATATACTTTATCTCGAGTATTCTGTATATTTAAAAGTATATTTAAACTTATTTTAATTTATTGAATTCTGATCTATCAATTCTGATATAATTATTATCTATATTTTAAATATTATTTTAATTATTACCGAGGATGAAACTGCACCAACAATCTTATCTTTTGAAGTCCAGATAAGTTAAAGATTTTAAATAAAACCCTTTCGATATATAAGAATTAATCAATATCGTTTTGTATGTAAGTATTTTAAACTCAAATCAAACAATAGAAAATCATTTATAAATTATCTAAATCTTTTGAGGGAGAATAAATTTTATACTATATTTAATAACACTATCGTTAACTGTCGTAACTATTTTAATAATTTATTAATTAAAATAAATTTGTATTAATAGAGACTTCCATTTGGTTTAATGATCTACTTGAGTGGTGCGTTGTGAATTTTGGCAATTTTTGTGGTTTTTTCGAATCTTGTTCAATTTTGGATTTCCTATATAAATCCTATTAATATTAATGGTGTTATTGTTACTCTATACGCATGTCGAATATAGGTATTTACATTGATTGATTACTGTATACGTTTAGCACAAAATGGTACAAACAGTCCTTGTGTAACAGTCAAACTTTAAAACTTCAAACTCTTTAGATATTTTAGTAAATTTTCCTGTAACTCTGTTCTAATACGGGTAAATTAAACCCTCTAGAACCAGTAATAGCTAATATAAAATACCCCATCATAGCATATATTTAATAATATGTTTCCATATTAAAAGATTATTAATTGTATTCCCAGTATATCACTGTCATTTTTATCATCTAAAAATGTCAGGAAAGCGGTTTGGGCCTTAACGTTCGGATTCTGAATTAAAATCAAAGAACGAAATTAATTATCAATTCACAATAGATAAACAGCGGGTGGAAATAAAGACCACAAAAGACTAGCCGTCAGAAAAATTACACAAAACATTATTATATATAAAATGTTGACTGGCACCGATAGTGGCTCTCGAGATAGAGCTTCTTTTACAGACTTGCGGTGTGTACTCATCTATTGTCCTGTAACTTTACTTTTTTCATTTGTTAGAACCGTCTACATACTAGTTTAATAGTAGATTTTCTTCTGTTTCTCATGTCATTAGCGTATCTCTAAGTTTTGTTGTTGGTATGCATCAGCGGACAGTCAAATTCTATTTATAGATTAAAATCTTAGAGGCATCTAGTGTCTACTGTCACGAGCTTTGATCCAGTCTGTGTATCGACTCTTTTAAGGATTATTCCGTAGTTTTAGTACGTACATTACTTATTTTTGTCACACATACTACGTATATAGTTTGAATGAAACATTCTCAATTTATTAAAAGTTCAAAAGTTAAACTTAGAATTTTGCTTTGTATCATATTGACAAATTAATTAATAGATAGAAAACTTATTAAACCATTCTTATCAAATAAAAGAAGAGTCTTGACATTTTTAAAAGAAAACGGAAATTAACACAATATCAATTCATTTTGAATACGACTATCCTATAATATTTATTAGATATTCTGAATAATTATTTGACTAAATAATCATTTAAATAAAAGGAAATTTATGAATGCTAATAATAAGGTTAAAGAAATTATAAAATATATTTTTAAGTGAAAAATTTATAAACTGATTTGTAAACTAATTATGATTGTATACCTGACTTTCAAAATATTTTAGTTTGAATGAAAGCATTTTCATTATAATAATTTAAGTAACAAGACTTAACTGAATCGATTTGTTTATACAGAGTGATTTATATTTACTTTGTTGTGACTAATACTTTCATTTTAACGGTTTTAGAGAATTATTTTTGAAAGAGTAAAAATGGCATTCAGTGAAAAAGATGATATGGAATTAAGAATGAAGGCTCGGAAAGAACTTTCTGTTGCAAAAGATCCCTTAACAAAATTGCGATTGCAATGTTTGTGTAATGGAGCCAGTGGCATCAAAGGTTTATCCAGGTAATTAACGTGTTTTGCAATATCACAAAAATAATCATTTTTCACAGGCGCTTTAGAATAATGAACGATGACAATGATAAATATCTTTCGCAAACAGAATTCAAAAATGGAATCAAAGGATTTGGATTGCAACTAACCGATCCGGAAATAGATGAATTATTTAAAATTATGGACAGAGACGGAAGTAACACAATTTGTATGACAGAATTTCTTCGTGCTTTAAGAGTACTTACAATTGTCTATTTAGAATGACATTTATCTATTGTTAATCATTATTTAGCCACCACTCTCTGAAAGCCGCTTGAATCTAATAAAGAAAGCTTTTGTTTTGATGGATAAAACAGGAGATGGTGTAATAACTGTAAGATAAAGAAATATTTAATAATTTCGTGATCAATAAATTATCTTTAGATCGATGATTTGAAAAATGTTTACAATGCAACGAAGCATCCCAAATGCTTGAATGGCGAATGGTCAGAAACCCGAGTATTCCAAGAGTTTTTAAAGAACTTCGAGGCACCGAACGACGCTGATGGAATAGTAATAATTTTGTTGAATTAATATTAAAGAAATTTTAATTAAAAAAATTATTTGAAAAATTTAAAGGCAATTAATGAAATGATTAATAATTTGTTACTTATTAATAATCAATAATAGACATTTTTCGGAGACTATGAACAATTGTTTATAAAGTTTTATTGATTTTATAGTGTGTATATATGTAAATATCGTTCCGGAAAACTCTACATAGAATAGTCAGTGAAATACATTGTATTGACAATTAAGCAGTCATGTATTCTTCGTATATAGAAAATAACGTCTATCTAACAACAAATGGGATTGATCAATATTTCTTTTCCTTTTTAACCACTGAAATCTCTGTTTAACATTTCACGGCCATTGTTGCAAAGCAAACGATTTTTAGTTCTTTTTCTACAAATTATTTTATCAAATTTATTGACTGTTTATGAAATGTTTATTTGAAAAAGAATTTTATTGCAATACTGGCTATAATTAGAATTTTAATTTTAATTAAACATATTTGAATGATTAATCCAGCATCGAATTAAATATATTTTGATAGAAGATCTTATTATACTAATTACTGTAAATTTGGGGTCATCATTTTGTGGTGTGAAATAACGGAAAAATGCAAAGCTAGTGATAACAAGCATGTAGGTGATATTATCGAGGGATTGTTTTTTATTTTACAAAAATATTAACTATAAATATTTTTAATAATAAAATATATTTTTTAACAGTTTGAATTGTGCTGTTTTTGTCTGAAAACAATACTCATAATTGCAATTAACTTAGCCTTTTGGGTTGTGCTTTTATTATAATGATTCTGATAAATTTACTCGTACAATAGAAACTTGATACACCTTTAGTACACATTTAATTACAATAAAATCGAACATGTAGTACTTATTGAACTAAATTGGACTTGTTTTGTACGCTTATTGAAATGTATCATATGAAGATTTATTAGTATCATCAATGAAACTAAAATGATTCGATTGTTATATATAGCTTTAATCAATTTGAGATACATCATCAAACTTGTTTATATATAGTTTCAACAGTTTCAAATATTGTTACAAAATGTTCATTAAGCTTTAATTACCTAAAATACGTGTTTGTCATGTTGGCTTATGAATTTAAATTTATTAGAATTATATAATCATTTGTCGAATTTTCAAATTTTATAATAATAGTTTGTTATAAATTAGATATTATAATTATTTATTTTGCAAATTTCTAAACTATGTGAATAATTGTACACACATTACGCATTCCCGATTATTATTTCATTGTAATTTTTGTCTCATTCTGAGATAAGAAATTTAGATGTGGAATTAGTTTTAATTATTAATTACATATTTATATAGCATTGTTTTTATTTA
>JBBMOY011621405.1:0-13797 GCA_037951405.1 Platydemus manokwari | reverse complement strand
ATATTTAGTAACAAATTAATTTTATTTATATTTTTGTATTTCTTTTATTCTAGGTTTGGACAAATACATCTTTCATTTAGGCAGGTTATTGAATCATTTGGAAAATATTTTATATGTTTTAATTATTATTATTTATTATAGTTTTGTACCCAACATGTATCACTAAGGTGTATAAGGCGTTAATTGTTGTTCATTCGTCTCGACACTAATTGTAATGTGAATTTTTAGGGATTGGAAGAGATAGTTGTAAACTTTTAATTCTTTTAACTTCAATACATTGCACCAAAAATATGATAAATATTGATAAGATATAATTATCATGAATATGATGTAACACTATTATAACGCAGTCCAAAAACCAAATTTGTTTTTATAAAATAAATATTAATGTCTTTACAACTGACTAAAGTAATTATAATGACTTGTACGGACAGATAGCACCAAGTCCTAGGTAAGTTTACGATTTTAACTTCTTAGTTTGTTTTGATAAACAAGAATATATAGAATAAAAATGTTTAAATGATATTATTGATTTTTTTAACTAATTAGTGCTTTATTTATTACATCATTTTGGTGAATAATTAAATAAAAATCAAAGGTTTCGATCTTTCAATATAATGTACTTCGCATATAATGAATATCTGTCTTATTCCTATTGTAGGTGGTCGGAAATAAATCTATTTTCTGTTATCAAATAGATTTCTGCTACTAGTTTCTAAAACTTGCGAGATATGTATTTTATGGTACCTATTTATACTTCTACTGTACTAGGGGTTGTGAGTAATTTAATAGTATGGTATTATTTGTACATTGAGTATTTTTCGGGAATTACTTCAATATTTTAAGTTTGATGTGTATTTAAATTATCATTATTTAACAAAAAGGAATATGTTTATTATGGTTCTTTTTTATGAATCCATAATTTGCTATATACGATTGGGCGGATTTTAATTATGGTTGAAATTATTGTATGATTTTCAATTATTTATCATTACTCAACTTTTCTTTGCGGTTTTATCGTGCTGTACTTTATATAATGAAAAACGATTATAATTTTATATGAACAAAATATCGACGATAATAACATTAATATTGAGAGAAATATGAAAGACATCCAAGGTTAAATATCAAGTAAAGTATAGAATAAAATTATTAAACAAAGTAATTAAATTCCGTATTTAAAAAAGTTGAAAAAGAATCGAAGTTGCATTCTGTATTTCATAAAACGTATTAATCAATAAGTACCAAAAATGACTCTAAATTCAAAAAAACATTTCATAATCAATAATAAACAACTACATCAAACTTGGTTTCTAACTGACAGGTTGACATATTAACACTAGTATTTATACTTGAGATTTCTGTGTAATTTTTGAGTCACGTTTTGATTTGATATTTTATTTCTCAAATTTCAATTGGATTTATTGGTTTTGTGTATTCGAGATTGGTCAATCCTTATGTGAGTATTATTATGTGGTTACGTCTCTTTTTCGAATTATAATTTTATATTTAAGTCGGCAGTGATTAGTTGATTGCTATGCCGGTATTGTTTACCAATGCTTGAAGCGCTAAAATAAAGATTCCAAATTCGTCTCAACATATCTCTATGGTGATTTTAATTTCAAAATCTTTACAATTAAACTCTAGCGTCGCTAATTTAAAGTTCTTGGCAAAATCAAGGTTAATTTTACTCAATTTTCAATAATCATTAGTTTATCGATTGTATTTATCCAATAGATAGACTCATGAATATAATTAGTAATAACAATTAAGTAAAGATAATAATTTATTATATATGAAATAAACTTGAATAAAACCATTCATTGGGAGAGATTAACAGGTAAATGGATGTCTTTAGCATTTGTTAAATTTCTCATTTTTTGATCTTCCATTTGATATATAAAATTTAATATAAAATTTTATCTGCTCCTTTTTTTGTTCGAGACTAAATTATTTTGTCTCTATAATTTTTTTACTTAGTCAAGTAATCTATTATTTATTGCAGAATTTCGGCAGCCGTCGAAAATCAAAAAGTGACAGTGTCAGAGTTATCTAATTAATTATTTATTTCAGTTACTTTTAAAATCTCTATAAAAAGTAGATCTCAATGTCGATAGTCAATGATTTATTTACCATCCAGTCAATCGATTATTCATTATTCTCACCAATAATCCCCAACTCGACATCTGGTATTGAAAGCTAGCTGTGGATAGCTTAAGACAACAATTTTTTCTGTGAATATTCAAAACATGATCACTTAATTTGTACCCGTTTTATAATTTGAAAATATTAGTTATGTTTTGGTTATATGAGTTCATCGTGATTTATTATTTTCATTTCGATGAGCGCAGCAAAAATATAAATTTCAAAATTTTGTTTCATTCAGTTTCATTATTTATTTATTTGATAATATTGTTGGGGATTTTACGTTAGCAATAATAATTTTTACGTAATGACTTTAATGCATCGTTTAATTGATGTAACATTTTGTGAAATGATATAAATGTATCATTTTAAGTGTAACAATTTCGTAAAAGGTGATTGAATGTATAAATGTATACAAATAACGTTTTTTAGGATTGAATATTTTTGTAAATGTAATGTTTTATGCTAAAACGGTTTTTTATGAAAATGAATTCTTATCTTTGAACGAAATTCTGGATAAGCAATTAATAAGAAAAAACGATAATTATAAACATTATTTATAATTACATGAGAAACAATTATTAAAATATACAATATAAAATAATATTATTATTAAATATAATATTATAAGAAATAATAATCTAGAAAGTTTGATAATAACTCTGATAACAGCTGATATTCTTACAATGTGTTTTAGAGATAAAAAGGAAAACAATAGAATTAAACCAATGAAGGATAAAATTGAAAAATGTAACGAAATAAAATATTGTATGACAATTAAATCTCAACTATCAGAAAGTATATATAGGAGTTGAAAACCACAGAACTCTTGTCATAATTCATAATTAGAAACCAATAGCTGACATATTTGCTCAATAGACGTATTTGTTATAATTGCCATTTGTCTAACCAGTTACCTTGAGTTAGATCTTTTTTAATGATTGATCTGTACTATATGCTTATCGTGCATTATTGTAATGCAAGGGTTTGTCGCACAAATAACTCTTCAGGTATTTGGTTTTGTTCCAAAAGGAGTTTATGAATTATTTCTTCAATTCAGAATTTGTTAAGTCAATCGTCTATTTTATTTAAGTGTATACAGTAGTTTGCTGAAATCATTGTTCTTTGTAATTTTAATATTTTAGTCGTTGTAATAAATATTTTTGTAGCAATAAATTTTAGTGTATTAAATTGACTGCCATTGATTGAATCGTTAATAAATAGTAATTTGTAGGAATTCAGTTGCCATAGAAATTGAGATTGCTAAGTTAAGTTTTATAAGATCATTGTTACTGCACGTATTATCTTCATATAATATCGTTGCGTGAGATGAAGAAAATATAATAAGGTTATTAGTTGTATCTTAGGGATTGAATCAGAATTCAAAATATTTATAGTCTATCATTTATTTGTGTCTAATTAAATGACACTTATTCGAATCAGTTCAATCTTATTTTTTATTACATCTTAACGTCCTATTCCAACTTTCTAAATATACAAAAATGTGTTTAATCTGACATAATCGTCATCCTAAGGAAAGAAAACCTGTGTTTGTGCCAATCTAATATTTTTCGCCTAAACAAATAATTTCACATAAATTTAAATAAAATATTGTAAATACACTGATTTTCACACCCACAATTTTCTATCTACTATGAATGAAAATTTAAATAATTCCCTTTGATTGAGAATTAGTAGAACTTCCATGTTTATTCAATAATGTTTCATTAAGTTTGTCAATCTCATTTTTTTCTTTGTTAACAGAAGTTTTTTAAAAATTAATGCTGTCATGTCTTGATATCAATTTCATAATAAAAACTCTTGTTACTAAATTAAAAAAACAATCTAAATCATGATCATTGGTTCTTATGGATTTCTATTGTTAAATTTTCGGATATTTCTCCATGACTCAAAATAAACAAAGTCAAATCTTCAAGGTGAAGCAATGTATACAATCTCAACAGATACCATTGAATCAGATGACCAACAGCTATTTTAATTGGACAAAAAGTTAATTAATATATATTTAAATAAAAATGGATCATTTTCCGATAGTTAAAATATTCTGTAAGTTCTTCGTTGATGTTAAAATGGACGCCGAAGATAAAACATTTTTCTTAAATGCGCGACGATTCATTACTTTGTAATACTTATGAAATTCATTTATGGAAAATAGCAAGTGGTGGTAGTCAGCAGAATCATGGAATTTCCAAAAATGATCTTGTAAATTCATGTGTGATTCAATGAAGGAAATGTAATTCGTCAAATATTGATCGGTATTTAACGAATCAATTTTTTCGTAAAGGTAAAAATTTTTATTATCTGAGCTGTTGTGAAAGATGCTGAACTGAATTAACAAAGTGACACTTTGGATTGCGAAATGAGAATTTAATTTTGATAAATTAAAGTTCTTTATAAGCTTTCTCTTGTGAAAGTTTTCCAGATCTGCTTTAATAATCTGTATTGATTTCTGTATCGATTTCTCATCTCCATTTTCAAAAATATCAACAAAATCCTTTGTTTTTAATGCGATATCAGGATATTCTCTGAGAATATTCACGACTTCCAAAACTACATTTTCATAAAGTTTGGAAATTCTTTTGCAGACACCATTGATAAAATTTTCACAATTTCTCAACCAATATTGGGAAACTGTGTAACCGGGATAATCCGAAGAATCTGACATGATTAATTCCACAATTTCATTGCTGTCGAATGGACAACTGCCATGCGTTACGATATATCGTTTTGTACAATCTAAACAAAGCTTATGCTCACAATTTTGAAATTTAGAGAATATATTCTCATGAATAACATGCAGACATATCAAACATTTATCGATTTCCATTTCAATCATATCGGGATTATGAATTCGATATGTCTGGCCATTATCAGCGATGAATGTGATAATTAATTTGGTTAGATAACAAGATATTTGCCTCAAATCATCGATATCATCTTGAAAATGTTGTAATTGTTTGTTGAGAATTGATTTTGAGGAGTCGTTTGTAAATTGAATAAGAAGAAACTTTCGAATAACTGTATCAATGTGGGAATTAATTTCATCGAATACAAAGGAGTTTCTAACATTCAATTGAAACAAAGAATCACTTTCATTGTAATGATCAAAGATATCTAAAAGAGATTCCATTTTACTTCGATCCCAATTTATTGATTGAAAGATATTATTCATGTTTGTCTTATCTTGATTTATTTTAATTTTCAATGCTTGAACTTCTCGTTGATTGACTTCGTTCGTTAAACGAATCCATGCATGCGCATTCAATAATGTAGATTTAATAGTCGAGAAAATATTGGATAATTGTTGCATGGCAACAGACCAATTATTTTCTACTATCTGGTTTATCGATTTTCGATTATTAATCCACATACGATATTTGTAGGCACGAATATCAGCAATTATATACTCGCCATCTGTCAAAACCTTTAAACTCTTGCATTTTATAACATCCAATGGACAATGAACAGTTTTCTGAAAAATGATCTCATTGGCACAAAATTGACAAAATATGTGACAACATTCTAGAAATGTGATGGACGTGGTGGAAATTTCTAATGATTCATAGCATAATGGACATTCCATGAATTTTTTGAAAAATCAATAAATTGCCGATTGGAATAAACAAACAAATTATTGATGTTTTTAAAATTTTAATAAATACATTTTTGTGTTGGTAGCGATGTTGATTTAGGAATAATTTGTCACGAATGAAGAAACTGAAATTATTTCCAACAATCAAGTGCTGTGCAATCCGTATTTTCAATATAGGGAGTACTTTTCCTCAATAATCGATGACGTAATAAGGTTGAATATTATTGTTTAATTAATATATAATTAAATATCATTATATAATAATAACAATGAATTTATGTGAAGAAGTTGTTTCGAAGAAAATCATTGTGAAAGCTTTGATAAAAAATGTTTCAGAAATCATCGTGAAAGGAAAAATATTCTCTGATAAATTATCCGATTTTATAAAATCCATGACCGGATTTTTAGATTCGATTCTAACATTGACTGATACGATTTCAGTTTATGAGGATAATGTCGACAATAAGAAATTGAAAGATGTGATCGATTCACAAATATCGATTAAAGCCCATACACAAATGTTCAATGAGTAAGAATCTCGTTATTGTTCATACGACAATTACATTGACATTACTTAATCATTCAGAAATGTTTCCATAATTATCAATGATGGATTGAACAGCAATGTGAATATTTGGAAAATGAAAACAGAGATTTTGAAAAAGAAATTCGAAGCAAAAAATTCTTTGGATTGGAAACATAAAGAATATTCTAGACAACTGGACGATTTGATTAAAAGGGTAATTTATTGAGTTGTTTTGGTCGATTGTGAATTAATCCGATGTTTCGTTTTAGAGACAAAAAAATCCGAACGTTAGAAACGATAAACTCGATCAGAAAATAGAGAAACTCCAATACAAATTAGATATTTATGAAATCAATGTTTTGAAAGCAGACGACTTTTATAATGAAGAACTTATCAAATTGATCCAAGAAATGATAGAATCGATACTCAAGAGTATCTCGGTTATAATGGTAAAGCAGTTGTCATAGGTTTTTCTCTTAATATTTCTTTTCGCTTTTTTAGACAGAACAACTATATCTTCAGAAAAAAATAAATCGTAAAGATAATATAACAACACTCCATGAATTCACAGGAACAACGGAACAAATGGTAATGAATCTTTGTGATGAATACTTATATTTATTTGGTATTTTGTTTTCAGAACGATATTGAATCGGATGTTGACAACAACGATGATGAATATAGTTATGAAGATTGTGATGATTTAAGACAACATGAAAGTGATGATGAAACAGAAGGCGTTGAAAATATCAAAGTCTCTCAACCAAATGAACTTTCAAATGAAGATGATCCATTTAATAATGATTTCTATTAAATGAAAATGGATAAGTGAAATGTTGAGAAGTCCAGCACATATTTTACATTCTCTACGTTGCATCAATATTTAGTAATATGTTCTTTTTCCAAATCAAACCTTCAATTCAATACTCATAATCCACAATCGAATTACCCATCTGAATCTGTAAATAACCGAGACTTCTTGTAAACACACAACATGAATTGGGAAAACATGAAGATATTTTCACTCCACTTCATTACTTGACTCAGTAAACTCCAGAAGCAATATGTTTCAAAAATCTATTTCATTTAAATGAAACATAAAACACACTCCTAAATTCATCTATTCTATCGAAATTTATTTCCACAAGAAAGTCAATTGAAATTTCCGTGTCTATTCTAACCGAGTCATCTAAAACACATTTATAAGCATCTTTAGATTCAACACTCATTTCTTGTAACATCTGAGACTAGCTACAATTTTCTTAATTCAATATACTTACCGAAAGATTGTTGAAACTGCTCATTTTAAACCCTAGATTCAGCAAGTTCTTTGTCAGTAATAAAAGTTGATCATTATTTGAGAGCACACATTCAAATTAAATATATATCTCGATTTTTCTAATTTCGGCATATTTTGTACTGATATTAGAGGTTTTGTATCAGACCTGATAAATTATTAATAGCAAAGTAAAAAATTTAAAGTGATTGAAAAATAAATATATAAATTCAAAATCAATAAATGAGATTAATAAATGGAATTCAAACAATAATCATGTTACATTTGATAAATAAAACATAAATTATAATAAATAAAAGCAATGGTGATTTTAAATTTGAAAAATAATATAATAAATCTAATAAATACAAAAAAATAAAATAAAATACTATAAAGAATGATCGTACTGATATTCGAACTAATAAATTTATAACTATTTTAATGGCACATTATAAATTTTAATTTATTACTTTAATATAATTAGTGTTTTAATATAATAGATTTTATTTGTTAGAATTATTATTTTATTTAACAATTTCCACATAATCTTGCTTTTTATTTATTTGATTTTAAATATTTTATTTATTTTTTTCTTTTTATTATATATAACAGTGGTTTTCAACCAGTGTTCCACCAGTACACTCCAGTGTTTCCGCAATTTCTAAATTTCTAAATTAGAACAACGAACAAATAAACAACATGTTAAATTCAATTTTGAAAATCTATTTTATTATTTTTATTATTATTATTATTTCTTAATTTTTTATTTATTGCTTAAATATACTAAATTTAAGATAATTAAACTCGCCATACTTGAAATTCACTTTGTCCTAGCACTATTAGGTTTGCTTTTATATATTTGATTGCTGTTTGCAAAAGAATATCCTAAAATTGTCCAGAAAGCACTACGACTTCTTGTGCAATTTTCAATCCCATATTTGTATGATTTTGGATTTTCAGCTCTGTGAACCATCAAACACAAGAAACGCGCACAATTTCTGTCCGTGGAAGATGAACTTCGTGTGTGTCTGTCAAAAACATGACCGAATCTTAAAGAGTTATCTAAGATACACCATGCTCGAACTTCCCACTGAGTTTATGATAAGAATAAATTTAGTCCATTCAAACATGTACAATTTTGTTTTCATTTCATCAAAAAACATGTACATTACTCTGAACATAAATACTTTTATTTCATTTTAAAAAATAAATACTGTTTTCTGCATAAAACAATTAAATTGTTGCACGGGAGTTCCTCGAGCCAGAGGAATGTTTCCGTGAGGTTCCTTTATAGCAATAAGATTGAAATATGAGATTTTATATTGTTAATTTATTACAATTATATATTATTATATATCAAATATAACACAATTATGTATTGTAATCACATTTATTAATTTTATTTAAATTTATTTTCAGAGTCAAATACAGATTTATCATACTATTGGTACATAGGTATATAAAATCCAAAAATAAGAAAAATAAAAAATTCGATTCATTACCCATCTAGGGTTGGCGAGAAGGACTGGTTATACATAGTATTTGTCATTAAAGGCTTTTGACATAATGTTTTAAATCATTCAAAAGATGATGCATTGTTTACGCGGAGTTTAAGTTTTATTATTTAGAATGTCATGTTGAAAGAAATGAACATTTTCGATACCTTCCTTTTGCTTTTAGTCAAGTTTCTAAATTCACAAATCGCTGCTGGCGACATTTTAGATTACCGTAGTAGGAAGAACTGCTAGTAATTAGTATGGCAGATTGAGAATTTGTAATTTTTATCACAAAGACCTCGTTTATGCCGTTCTGTTGAATTCGGTAAAGACGGATCAAACCAACTTTGGTACAAAAGTCCGTGTCAAACGATAAGGGAACGGCAGAGAAAATCAAAGGCTATGGAGAAGAATTTTCACTCGATAAGAAAGGTTCAGAGATATTGAGCATGGGTCTGTATATAAATATAATATTCCAATGTTATACGCAGGTGTTGCAATTATCTAAGAGTTAAAATTGTGTCCAGAAAACTTTAAATTCCAAATTATTATAGTGGTAACTTAATTTACGAAAACAACTAATTTAATGTCCCGATATAAATGTAGTATTGACAGAACAAATTAGCGATTTTGACTTGTATTAATTACTTCTAGATTAAAAAGAAGAATACTTTAATTTTCAAACTATCAAGTGTTTGGTAAATTTGATAATCTTATTCATGATAGATGTTAGTGGCTAACACTTCATCGCTTTTTAGATTATATTCAAAAGTCATAACAAAGTGTAAATATATATTTCATATTAAAGATTATCTAAACAAATTTTCCTTCTTTAATTAATATAAAATTACACTTTTAAATTTTAATAAATTATTTTTTAAAATGAGAGTTTACAATAAATGTCTGAGCAAAATACGTATTAAATATTTTTAATATATTAAAAATATTTCTTTTATAAATTATTAAATTAAATTATTCCACCATAATTTAATTTAAATTTTAAAAATATTTTAATTTAAATTTTAAGCCTCACAATGATTTTCCTAACAATTCATTTCATTTAAAGTTTTTCTCAACATTTATTTGACGTTTTCTGTTAAATATTTGTCTCTATTTCAAATCATTTATAATTCACCCTGATCTTAGTTGACTCATCTTCTGCAATATTTCTATTATTGATCTTCGATAACAACTGAACACAATTTTTCATCCGTCTTTGATTAAATGTTTTATTTTTATAATATCGAATTGTTCTCAATCATACTCTTATTATTTGAGTTGTGGTGTTAACAACTTGAATGTATCAGATATTGTTTACTTTCTGGGTTTCAAATTACTGACGGCAATTGATAAGAATTTCTCTAGATACAAAGTCCTTCAATACATGAATTCTGAATTATTTTATCGGTCATTTCTTTCTCTTTTTTCTCGTCGGTATTAACAAAATTTGGTTTCTGTTTTCCCTTTCTCATTGATTCTTTCCATCAGCGGCAAAAGCCGATATTTATCCGCATGAACTTTTCGTGACTGGTGATCTTGGTGACCCTATTTTATGTTTGAGACATTTGATATTCTTGGTATTTCTTTGCAGTGTAATAATTCTTAACATATTCCATGGATTTTTTTCAACCCAACATGACATAGAAATATATTTTTCTTTTAATTGTTCTATCTAGCGTTTTTTAGAATTTCCTCACATCCTATGCTGATCATTTGATATTCTTTCTAACCTATTTGATTATCTCTATTTACTATTTGTCTTTCTCTTACTTAATATTTTTATTTTCGGTTATTAATATGATCGTTGGTGATTTTCAAATATCACTGAGCATGTTTATTTATCTTAGAAATCGATTTATTAATGAATTAAGAATTGACAACTTAAATTATCGATAATTCTTTTCCAGTGATACGCTATTCTCTTTCAAATATGTTCTTTACGTGAGGTTCATTAGCAATTAAATGTTATTTTATCCTGTGGATCTTTAGTGGAGATGGGTCCAGAAACTCCAATTGCTGCTACATCAACCGATATGTAACGGAGGCATTAATTGTCGACAATAAAAATCAGAATGAGATAAAAATCTGCCCAGATATATTGGATCTTCACAGCCAAATGATAACACCGATCAATATCGGCAGTGCTCATTGGACCCTTTTTGTCGGATCAACTACTATGAGAGCAGAAATCATTCACCCTCTCGATGACAATAGTAGCTTTATCAAAGAAGCAATAAAGAAAGCGCATGGACTAGTTAATGCAATAAGATTATCTAAAGTGTGGAAGAAACTATCTCTACACAAACCGAAAAACATCCAGAAACAACAATTTCAAATCAATAACGATGACTGCGGGCCTACGATTTGTGGCTATACCGAAAATGTTAACAAGACAGTAACTTCATTGTTATTGATACAATTAGGCGTAGAGTTTGTAATATCGACAAACCGACTTCACCTAATCTGACAATAATTGGCGGTGAACAATAATCTGAAATTCTCAAGGAAGACTGATCCAAAAAAAATCATGACAATGCTGGCAAGCAAATAATTTCAACAACGGAAAAATCTTGTCTTAGACCCATTCATTAGTGATGCAATAGCCAGAGACTGGGTTGACAACATTATTGACAAATTAAACTTCAAATACTCTAAATTCACTAATTCATATGTTGTCCATTTCTTCTCAAGTCTAAACAATGGATTCTTATGATAATCGACGTGACAAAAGAACTATTTCAATGTTGGACCCAAGATCTGTCACGATCTCAGAAGGACACCAGAACCTCATATCAAATACAAATATGAATACAAGCCGCTTTCTGTGGAGAAAACAAATTCTGATGTAACCCAAGCAGAATAATTCAATCACAATTTGGAGACAGTGGCCCAATTGTGTTTATGTATATGAGAAACTTTTGTACCAAAACTAGCCTCTACAGAATCAATGTTAAACAAATCAAAGATCAGGCAAGAAAGGAGTCAGTTAGGACTCTTACTGCTACTACCAATCAACAGCAATCCAAAGTCAACTGTGGAAACAAGACGGATTCTTGTCTCTGAATTGAAAGCCAAAATTACCTATGAATAAAAATGTTCCAGAAATATATTGATCATGTTTAGAATTTGTGAGAAATCAAAGAAGCAGCTAATCCCTAATTTGGGAAGAATGACTATACGACGGTTAGAGGAAAAACAGATAGATGTCTCCGACAGTTAGATAATATCTGTCCGAGTGTTGCCTTCCAAATCTCTACCAACTCAAATGATGCCGACTGCTGCCCAAAAAAAAGGTGACCTCGAAAACACTACTCCAACAAAGAGAATGAAACTCATAAAATTGAAATATGTACTGAATCAAGTCTTCACCAAATGTAATGTATCAAATTCATTCGTCCAACAGAGGCACTGGAAAATAATGGGCATTCTTGCAAAATACATCAATAATCACTCTGATAATGATATACATGTGGAGAAATCTTGTCGATTTACTGGATCGAGGCTACGAGTTGACTTACAAATTGTAAATCACTGTACGAGTTGCATTTATTTCGTTGATGAGAAATGTCCCATGCATGAGCCTCGTCTTATGGTCAATGAAGATAAATAAAATCTTATGAAATACGAGGACCTCGGGAAGGAAATAATGAAGTCAAACCCGGATAGACATTCGAATTACACACCTTTGTGGTTGCTGTTCATGGTACATGGGTCCCAAAAAAAAGACATGGCGCTGAAATGACCGGGGTTTAAGGCAGAGAATATACGAACAATTACCTACGAGTGTATCAAATCAAATATTCAATCGACTCATAAACAATGGCAAGCTTCCTACAGAGCGACAGACGTGATCGAAGGTGATTAGGAAGGCTATGTCTCGGACGAATAGAGTGCATTCTCAGAGGATAATGAGATGTTCGAGAAACTTTGCTGATAATGGAGAAATGCTGACGAGAGAGGGATGATGATGAAGAAGGTTCCAGACTATGTCTGGATTTTCTCAAAACAAAAACTGTCTTATAAATAAATCTTTATATAATCAATTTATATCTTCAAATCCTTTTTGCATGTTTTCGTATCTCGATACATCTTTCTTTTCATACATCCGTCGATAGATGCTTTGAAGCCTGAACAATGTTTCGGCATTTAAAACAATGGAAAACAGTTAAAGCTCACCTCGCTGGTGAATCTTGACTTCGTCAAACAATAAAATTTCATCAAAAGTTATTTATAAAAATTTAAAATTTTCATCAGATAATGTAATAAATATTCGGTTGTCAAGAATCAAGGAGTGTTGATGATTATTTTACTGAGTTAATGAATTAGTTATAGTTTAATTAGAGTTGAACCGAGTCCAAGCCAAATAATTTCTGAACACAAATGATAAAAATCATTATCAATGCTTAACAGCATCAGTACGGAAATAAAATAATTTATTGAAGGTACTCAAGAAGGTTTCTTAACAGCAATTTACTTTTATTTTAATACTTGTTTCGTTTTTTAATTTTATTATTCACAATTTATTTTAAAAATCAGAAATATTTATAATTGGATTGGGTGTGCAATTAGCTCTATTATGAAGAATATGCACTTACTTGCAACCCATGGCTTGTAGATTACCAGAAACATTAATAATATAAATATATCATGAATAATAATAAACTTTAAAATATATAAAAATATTTTAATAATAATAATAATGTTAATAATAATAATAATGTTAATAATAATAATAATAATA
>JBBMOY011620294.1:0-13800 GCA_037951405.1 Platydemus manokwari | reverse complement strand
ATATATTGGTGAGCGAATTATTAAATGGTGAATTTGATGTCATAAGAACTCAAATCGACCATTTAATAACAGGCTTTTGGGTGCATTCGAATCCATATTCATTTCATTTACATTCACTATGTATTACTATTGGGTTTGATTTTGATTTGATATAAACGTAAATATGATTGATATGGGGTGTCTGTCCGGTTCCACTAGTGAGCGAATTATTAAATGGTGAATTTGATATCATACTCGATGCTGATTTTATCGACGTGAAAATACCACGATGATATACTCGTCAAAGGGGATTGTTCAATCAATAATCCCTTTAATTATTACAATTATATTAATAATAATAATATTAATAATTATAGTAAAAATTAATAAATCTTTGTAGTATTCATATTTATTATATTTCTAATAATAAACTAAGAGTGTTCCGCGACGCTAAGGCTTACAATGGGTTCTTTTTAATTAAGCTACTATAATCCGGGTAATTCCAAACCGATATTTTTATAACAATATCAATTAGGGTTTTAATTGCTTTTTGTTTATGATATTAATTTATTTCAATAATATATGGACATCACTCAATATGTTAGTCGCGTCTTTTAATTTTTCAATACCCTTTGCTTTATATATAACCTACGATGTATAGAAGCAAAATTAGGGCAATAAAAATAATATTAATAATGATATTAAATGGTCTTATTTATAAATAAGCCTTTAAGAATGAATATCTTTTCAAATAATTTGTTATTTATTGAATATCGAATTGATAAATTATAAGACAATGAATCACGCATTGGTTGAAACCGTGTTATGTCATTGGTTGGCTGGTAATAATCGATTCTATACATTTGATTATTTCTTATAGTGCTAGTAATGATTATTAATTCTGATACAATGTGTGATGTGTTGAGAATAAAATAAATAAATCGTTGGCAATATTTTTGAAAGACCTTAGTCGGAATATTATTTAATATTAAGGAGAATAAAATATTCAGTTGTTTTATGAAAGTATTTCTTATCAGGGCAGTTATTAAAAGAATCTGATATTATTTATGGAGGTAATAAAATTCATTGGGATTTTAATGGCTGATTTTAATACCATAGTTAATGGAGCGGGATAATTTTTCTAAACAATTGACGTAAACGTTTGACTTTGATTTATAGATTTTTATAATAATAATTAACAATCTGTACTTGTATAATACAGAATAAGATTAATTTTAGTTGTAAAGGTTATGGAAGTTTACAGTGTGGTATGTGAACTCGGATCGATCATTTAATTACAGGCTTTTGGGTGCATTTGAATCCATATATATTTCATTTACATTCACAATATATTACTATTGGGTTGGATTTTGATTTGATACAAACGTAAATATGATCGATATGGGTGTCAGTCCGGTTCCACTAGTGAGCGAATTACTAAATGATGAATTTAATATCATTAAATACTGATGATTATCGACGTGAAAATACTACTATGATATACTCGTTAAAGGGGATTGTTCAATCAATAATCCCTTTAATTATTGAAATTATATTAATAATAATGATGATAATAATAAATAACTGAACCATTAATAATATTAATAATTATAATAAATATGAATACATTTTTAAATAATAAAATTCTCTGAGATTTTAATGACTGGTTTTTAATATCATAGCTAATGGTGCGGGATAATAATTCTAAACCATTGGCGTAACCGCTTAATTTTTATTTGTGGATTTATGCAGCAATAAATAACAATCTGCCCTTATATAATAAAAAAATAATATTAGTTTTAATTGTAAAAGTTATGAAAGTTTTCATAGCTTTATATTAATTAGTATTGCATAAGAACTCATGTCGATCATTTAATAAACGGGCTTATTGTTATGTTCGAATCCATATCCATTTCGTCTACATTCACTATCGATTACTGTTTGGTTGGAGTTTGATATGATATAAGCATAAATCTCACAATAATAATAATAAGTGTTTAATAATTTATTTCATTAATTATTAAATGATCCGGAACAAATATTCTTTAAAAATCCTGCGACCCTTTCATAAGTGACAGACATAAGTAGTCTGATACTTAATTTCCTATTATTTGACTCCATGTTATGTCAGTAATTGTCTTTCATTTATTTCTGCTACAGATATTAGGGAGGTTTATTTAATTGTGGACATGAATTATACAATCTTCACTTCATATTCAAATATAAATATGTTTGATTTCGGTATTTCATTTTTATTTTATATTTTCTCATAATTTGTAAACTCAGTTAGCTGCTACAGATTGTTTAACCATGATTTTCTTTCTTTAGATTTCAGGAAACAAAAATAAAAAACCTCTAGGTACCATTGAAAATTTCGATTATCCGGAAATTCTATTCAAGGTATTATTATTTTTTTTAAATATCAATATATAAATATCAAAGGATAATATATTAAGTAACAATTTGACATTAATCAATAAAAATAATAGGCAATTGCTGAAGCATTTGGTGATGTTGAAGATTATGGGAAATTAATAACGAGATATTTGGAAATGAAATCAATGGCGGAAAAAAACGCTACCGATATTGACAACACCGTCACACCGAATCTCGATAATGAAGAGGAAATGTTGGAAATGGAAAAACTATTACAGATATCTCAACCCGATGCCGTTTTAATCGAACACAAACGTGAAGATGCCACTCACACATTTCGATCATTAATTTGTCGCCGATGCTTCAAATACGATTGTGCTATGCATCCATATAGATCATCGAAATCAATGTGGAATAATGCACTCGTCTATTGTTCGGGTAATTGTTTTGAAGCATTATTATTTGGGTTAATTGAGCCCATGATTATGAAAGTGGTATAAGTCATTTCAACCTTTCAAAACTAAATTTTCATTTAAAAATGGCAATAAATTTCACAATCATATTAAATGCTGATTTACCGGCGCTAATTAATTGTCAAAATATTTCATTCCATAATACACAAATATTTTTTAATTCTTTAACATGCAAATGCCTTAATATCTCCAAACAAGAAATATATGACTTATACCACTTTCATAATCAATGGCGCAATTTTGATAGTAATTGTTTGTTCAGTAGAGATCATGTTTAAATTTATAATTCGTTATTAGATGTTTATTTTGATAATTGTAAATCAAAGATAATTATAGCGATTAAATCGACATCAGTGGCATTGGTATTTAATTGGTAATCATTGGCAACGCTTATTATAATCGGAAACTATTTTAGTTAATCTTTATATAGCTTGAGAATCTATTATTATTTTTGGACCTATTATCTTTAATATTTGGAAAATTTTTACAACAATTCATGTCGTTATGAATGAATGTGAGATGATAAAACGTATTATTCTTGATTCCTAGTTGAGTAATTGTTGCGTAAATATTTCTTTATTAATTAGAACCTCAAAGTTATCAATTATCATTAAATTTAGACACATCTTTATTAAATTGTTAATTAGAACTTGATTTTTTTGGTAATGTTTATTTTAATTCCGCAATAATCATTGGTGATGAATGTGCTCAGTATATTATTGATTATCGATAATGTCGATATTACAGTAAAATGTGAAGAAAAATAAGGATTTTTGATAGTACTGAAAGAAAATATGTGCCCTTAATGGCCGTCGATATAAATCTCAATATATTTAAAACGTAATTAATAAAATTACGAACGCGGTTTTCGAAATATATGAGACGATCTCATTCTAATTATAATAAGTTGTGATTGGATCAATATAACATAGCAACTTGAAATTGGTGCTAATAAACTAATATTAATAATCAGTTTATAGTTGATAATAATGTTTTTAGTCCATAATTATTAATTTACCATTTTGTATATTGTGACCAGACATTAATCATTATTATTAACTATATATGATGTATTTGTACCAACCTGAAACGATGATATATGTACATTCTTTATGCACATATGACGTAAACATTGTGGATTATTTGTGACTGAATTATATATTTATGAGAAAATGAAAAGGAATTTTTAATTAACCAAATCAGTCATTTAAACCCCCGGTTTTTAATTTAATAGATGGTTACTGGTAACACTGCGGTTTTAGTTAAAAATTTTCAAATCAATTTCTCATTTGTGGCTGTGAATGTTGATAATAATCAATTTATTATCAATAATGATTTATATATGGTTGATAATAATCAATTTGTAATTTTCTATTTTTAGTTGATATTCATCCGTTTATGATCGATTGGTTGGTACTAATTCAGAACTTATTAAAAAAATCTTTTGTTTTTGTACAAGAAATTTTTAATCAGATTATAATGAGTTCAGTGAGATTAAGATTGATCGATTATATTTATAGATGTTGAGGGACCATGTGAAAAGAATTGCCACAAATTGATGTATCCGGATGGTGTCGGTTCTGATTTGCCGAGTAAATGTTTGGACTAAATTGATTGATGATTTAATGCGCTAGATTTAGATGGGATTAACAAGGACAATGATTTTGGTCAGTGGAGTCTAACCGACCGATCAATGCTCAATATATTATTACCGATTTTTAGGACTGATTATTGTGCTTTATCACAATTAGTTAAATCAAAAACATGCTCTCAGGTATTGGAATAGATCAATTTTTATTGTAGAAAAACACCATTTCAGATTGAATTAATCAAATGTTTTATTTTCCAGGTCTTTCTATACATTAAAACATTTAAACAGGAACATTTGGATAGCTTAATCGTTGCGAATGAAAATCAAAATCATGCCACTTCAATTAACAACAGAGGTGTTAAACGAAAGAAAATGAAGCAACGCAAACGGCCGTTGCCAAAATTATCTAGATTAGGTGGGTGTGATTCAATTTCGATGATTTCATCGTCAGTGAACATTATTATTATTAAATCATCTACTTTATTGAAATATTATTCATGTTGTAATGTAAATTCTGTGCTCTTCATTAATCGATTATTTATCCAATCACGTGACATTGTGATATTCGATTGAAAAATAATTTGTAACGATAAATCAAATATGAGTTTTTCTTAAAGTTTGTGTGTGCACTTCAGTTTAAGAAAGTTTTACTGAAACATTTAGTAAGTAATGAAAAAATTTGAATTTGACATAGACATTTTTCTCAATTTTTATAAGCGTTATCATTATTATTATAACTATTTATTAATAATGATCTTGTTGATCTTTTAGGCGATACCGATGAACTGAAAAATGGAAATGATAATTTAAGTGATTGTGGTGAAATTATCGATCATAGTGCCTTTGGTTATAAAACTGATCATAATCAATTTTATCACCCTTGTGATCATCCCGGTTCTCCATGTGATGAAATGTGTAATTGTCGACAGGCCGGAAATTTTTGTGAGAAATTTTGTCAATGTTCACCGTCGTGTTCAAATAGATTTATCGGTTGTAAATGTCGTGGTCAATGCAACACCAAACAGTGTCCGTGTTTTCTCGCCAATCGAGAATGTGATCAAGATCTATGTCAGTGCTGTGCTCCTAAACATATGAATCGATCATACAGTTTCAAATCATTGACAAATATGGATTCGAATGGTATTTCTACCAAATCGACATCGGTCTCCAACAGTGGAGCGGAAAATAGTCACGATTCCTTTATTTTTCCTTTTTCCAATAATAACGTCAATGGCAATTACAAATCCCAATTATCAAATGAATCCATTCAAAAAGAGGCTTCAATTTCATCCAATCAGTGTCCCGATTCAGCATCGAGTCAAAGCATTACATGTAAAAATATGGCCATCCAACGTGGTCAACGAAAGCATTTATTGATGTCTGTATCGGACGTTGCTGGGTAGAGATTTATTAATATTTATTTTCGAATGATTAACTTTACAATGAAAATTTTCTATAAATAGCTGGGGTATCTATACCAAGGAGGATATTGCTAAGAATGAATTTATTTATGAATATTGTGGAGAAATAATTAGCCAGGATGAAGCCGATCGACGAGGAAAAATATATGACAAAACCATGTCCAGCTTTTTATTTAATTTAAATCAAAGTTTTGTAGTCGATGCTACTCGCAAAGGAAATAAAATTAGGTTTGCTAATCATTCCGTTAATCCGAATTGTTGCGCCAAGGTTTTCCGTTTACTTTGTATCGATTTAGACAGATTTCATTTTTTCTAGGTTCTTTTAGTTAATGGCGATCATCGAATAGGAATCTTTGCTAAACATAACATAAAAGCTGGTGATGAATTATTTTTCGATTATCGTTACGGGCCTACTGAACAACTTAAATATGTTGGTATAGAAAGAGAAGTTGAAACTCAAAATATTTCAGGAAATCAAGCAAGTAATAGAAAATATTCCAATTAGTCTTTTAAGTTTGTTAAATAAAAGTAGTTTTCTGTATTCTTTTTAATATGCACATTTGTTATGCATTTATTAAATTATATGAATATTCTTTTTAATGGTTTGTGTCTTTTGTAAATTTTTAAATAAATCTTGTTAAACTTGTTTGGTTTTCTAATATGCACATTTGTTTAAATTTATGTTAGTTTTGCAGGATTTCAATTTTTATGCAGAATTATGTAAGTTATAATAAACTATTTTTTTAAAATATTATTCTATTTTTTCTAAATCGTCAGTTGTCGCAATCACACATAAATGGGGCTATCAGTGGATGTATATCTACCGTAGCGTTACAACCATTAGATGTTATTAAAACACGCATGCAGCTAACCAGCATGAGTCTGTTAGTGATATCTTTCTGAATGAATATAAAATAACGATTATTTACTTAGTGAAACATCCATGAACGTTAAATCACACTTTGTCAATTTGTATAAAAAATATGGCATTTTTGGATTTTGGCGAGGAACAACTACTTCGTTAATACGTAATGTTCCTGGTATTTCACTTTACATGGGTTTTATAACGTTTTATAGGAATTATTTGTAAGTTTTAAATTTTTATTGGATTATAGTGCAGTAATTAATGTCAAATAATAATATTTTGAGTATAATTTCGTTAATTTCAAACAGTAAATATAGTGATTAGTGAAAACTTAATGAATCAACGTATAAATTTAATAAGTTATTCCAGTCTTTTTGATATAAACTACTTGCTTTATGGTATATGCTGAAAAACTGTAATACTGTTATTAGTAATTTATTTCTTCATAAATATGTATTGCTATACTGCATCATAAAATTATTTTGATTTATAAGTAGTTTTTTCATTACAAAAATTTAACTGCATTAGTATCAATGTGGATAAAAGTGGACCGGGATCATTTTTGTTGGGAGTTATTTCACGAAGCTCAGCGACAATTATATTGATGCCATTTTCAGTTTTAAAAACTCAAATTGAGGTTAATGAAAAAGGAATCTGAAGCGGTTTTTAATTCTTTTTAATAGAGTCATGTCCATTCTAAATCTTCAACATATCAATCGATAAACAGAATATTTTCTGTTTCTGGTTATGCAGGTAAACATTTTGACTTTGGGAAAGTAACTATTAAAGGTATTTCTTGAAAAACTATTGATTTGATAAGACTCATTGCTACTTTCTTACATATTAATATTTCACATATTATTTCTTGTTTTAATGAAGTAAAAGTCAAATTTTTATATTTTGTAATATTTTTAATTTTTTAAACTTATTTATTTAGGTACATTATTGATATTTTTCTTAAATATTTATATGTTTTATTTTGCTTTCTAAGGTCGTTCATTTTCATATTTTATTAATTCTTCCAAATACAATTAGCACTCTAAACTGAAAATTAAAAGAAAATTTTTAAAAAATTTTCAACACGCATTATGATTTTTATTAATAATATTTTTAATATTAATCCATAGTATTTTTGAAGATTTTTCAAATATTAACAAATAATAACCCAGCCTGATGTTGTCTTTAATTTTGTTTTTAATGCATGCTTTTCATATGGTTCTAAATGCATGTTAATTAAAACTAATCTATTAAATGTGAGTGAGGATTGGATAATTGTCTTCAATGAAGTAGTAATTTCCAAGATTAATTATAGAAACAATATTGACATTAGCTTCCGACAGGCGGCAATTAGAGCGCCTCGTAACGTAATATAAAGATAAATAATTATAGAAATGATAAATAATTAAGCGATTTAGAATGCAGTAAATCTCACTCTAAATTTAAACAAAAAATTAATAGTCAATCTCAAAGTCCTTTATGTACGATAAGTAAAATATTTAAATCAGATGCTTAAATTGTAAAACAAAATCTTTGTCATCTTATTTTCTTTTAATTTGTTCAGGATTTTATCGTGGACTTCTGTCAATGATTTTAAGAGATGCTCCATATTCAGGAATTTTCGTCATGACATACAATAGGTCCAAGAAACTTCTTACTGGTAAAATAAAGCGCACTGTATTTTTTATTGTCAATATTCCAGATAAAGGAAACACATTTGGATTGTTGAATTTAGCAATGTGTACTTTGGTTGCGAGTTCTTTTGCATCAATTGTCACTCAACCTGCTGACGTTATTAAAACACATCGACAACTTTTTACGGAAAGGAATGAAAAATTAATAGAAATACTTAAAAGAATTTACAAAGTTGGTATCAGTAATTGATGATGACATCGTTTATGAAAACACTTTAGATTGAAGGCATTGCTGGTTATTTTCGAGGAAGCAGTCTTCGCATTACCAGAAAAATGATTACATCGACGATTGTTTGGATTAATTATGATTATTTTGTAAAACCGATATCCAACTGAATCTTCATTTGTTTTTTTTAAATCTTGATTCCGACAATATGAACTCGTGGACTTTTTAAAAATATTTTTTTCTATTTGTAATTTCTACATTTTTTCATATTTATTCGATATTACTGGAAATGGAATGATTATTATATATGAGTGTTCTGATTTGATATGCAAATATTTGATTTATAAATTATTTTTAATGAATGTGGGGCTTAACAAATTATTTTATATTTATTACATGTTAAACATTTTTCTGGAAAATCCGACTAGATAGTTCAAATTTCCTCTCCGATAATTTCTCAATATTTTTGATCCGTTTTACTTTGAAAGTATGTTCGAATTAGATAACAGTGTAAAATTAATTTTTTTGCATCGAGAGCCAAGTGATTTTACAGATTTGTTGTGTGCATCTATTTGTTGCTCTGTGTCCTTTGCACTTCATTCGTTAGAACCGTCTGAAGACCAGAATATTGACAAGTTTCTTTTCTATTTCTCAGATTTTTTGTGTATCTCGACTTACTGTTAGTGTGTACCAATTGACAGTTGAAATTCAATTTGAATGTCTATAATTAGCTACTAGCGTGTTTGTTTATTGTGGCTATGTGCGACAATTAATTTAGGTTGATCCACTGGATTGCGAGTGAATTTGTTATTTTAGCATTAATATTATTCTAATTTCGAATTCATATAATCTATTAAATGTTTTACTGGTTATGGGGAACCTCAATACCTTGTATAAAATCAGAGATATTGTGAAATTATTCTTGTAATCTAAAAGTGTAATTTTAGCTTTGAGTTTAAATGGTTGAAACTGCTTGGTTCTTTATATAAATTAAAAATATTGTAAACGATGGGTTGTATTTAACAATGAAAGACATGTATTATTTTCTATTAAAAAAAATCAATAAAATTATATTATATATTGTTGTAAATGTTAATAAAATTTCTAATTGATATTATAATGCAAAATCAGGTTATAATAAAACATAGTTAGAAAGTAGTTGAAAAAATACCATATAAATGGAGAACGAAAAAATTAATAAGGGAAATAGCAGAGCAACTTGTTCATAAAAGAGTGGAAATCAACAATTATCGCACTTTATTACAAACATAAATTGATGAAAGAAGACCAAATATTAAAAGACATTAAATCAAAACGAGATAAATACAATAGAGGTGATCATATACCAAAGAGAACTTTGTGGAATAAGAATGGAATATGAAGAACAGTTCATAATAAACTTGATTAATTGTGAAACCAACGAAAGAAATGAAGACAGTATAAATGAATTTGATCAAGCATAAAACTAGAATGGAGGATTAAACAACAAACGCAATACAATGTACTTTTATATTTTGACAACTCTGGGAATTTTTATGCAAAAACCAATTTGATATACTGATATTTATAATAATAATTATTTATATATGCGTAAAATAATAATATTAGTTTAACCTATCTAGAGAAATTCCGTCAAAAATTCCTTAAAATAATGAATTAATCTATAAAATATTAATACGCAATAAGATATCGAGCAATAACAGCGATAAATTAACTATTTTCGCGTATGTAAATTCAATCACATAATAAAATAATCACTCGATTAAGTTTAATCGATTGATATTTTCTCTGTGAAATAAATTTATTCAGAGAGAATTTCACTCACCAATGAATAAAATCTATCGATACAATAATAAATTCACTTGCATTAGATTTAATCGCAGAGTATATCTACAAGTAATTCACTGCTACCTATGTTATGTAGCAGTCACAATTAACACTGCCATTATTCTCGCTGGCAAAATTTCACTGCCACAGTTATACGAAGACACGTTATTTTGCAAGACAATTCAGTACATAATTGAAGAACAAGTGTACAAGAACAATATTTCATATATGCCCAGTATTTTACTGAATGTCCCTTGAGTAAAATCCATTCATGTTAAATACTAATCTATATTATATATCGTATCATTAAATTTCCTATTATAAATTTGTTGAACAAAAATTTTGAAAGTTATTTGGTTCTGCTCCAATGATTGAAAACTGCCACACGAGTAAATCGTTGCTGTGAATCCATTATTTAAAGGTTGTTTCTATTATTTCCACATATATTTCATATCGATTTTGTCAAATACATCACATATTGACAGCAACTTCCTAAATGTAAATAAACTTTCCATTACAGAGAAATGTTAAAAAATTTCTCGATTCGTTAATATTTATTAACGAAAAATATTCGACCTAGTTATGGGAAAACAGTACTTTTGTTTCTTTCATTTTCATAATTGAAATTCTGGTTATATTTATTTTCTATAATTTTTTCTTACACATCATGAATAATGCCTTTCTTTATCATTCAATATATTGCCTTCGTAAATTTAAATGCAATGGAATAAATTATTACCTCAATAATTTCTATTTTCTTTCCAATAATCATAACATTCATTTTATTTAATTAAAAGAGAACATTTGAAATAAATTTGATATTTTTGTAGTTAAATAACTTTTATTAGATAAAATTAATAATAATGATGATTATTGTTATGTTTTATTTATATTATTGACCAATAGAATATATGTTAAATAATTTTTATTATAAATAATCCTTTATTTAAATAATATCAAACCTTATAAATTAAGTTGAATTTAATGATGGTAAATATTAAAGTCGAAAACAATATTGAACATTCACCAACTAATCAACCAATATCGACAGTCATTGATATTGGAAACAAAGTAGAAGAATCAAACATTCCTGATGGTGGATGGGGTTGGGTTGTGCTGATTGCTGCTTTGGCTATCAGAATTGTATGTGGTGGATTAATTGTCACTTACGGATTATTTTTGAATCCTTTAGTTTCAGAATACCAAACATCACAGAGTACAATAAGTTGGTTGGCTTCACTGAAGTCAGCAATGACTTTGGCATCTGCTCCAATCGCTGTTCTCTTATCAACGAAGCTCAGTAATAGAGTGATTGTGATTATCGGATCAATTTTTGCTGGTATTTCATTTGCAGCACCGTATTTCTATTCACCATTGTGGTTTCTATTTCTATCTTCTATTTTGAATGGTGCTGGAATGGGAATAGTAATGATGAGGACAACTGTTGTTTTGACAACATATTTTGATAAACGACTATCGATGGTTCTTGGTATATTTACAAGTGGCACTGGATTAGCATCATTTGTAATTACTCCAATATTTGGAAAGCTCATCAATTGGTATGGATGGAGATTTTCAACGCTCATTTATGGATCATTATTTGTTGGTTGTGCACTAATTGGTTTAGTTTTCAAACCGATATCTAATGAGAAACAAAGTAATACAAAAACCACTCATCAGGACAGGAAAGAAAATGTTGATATTGAAAATAATGCCAATGAAAATCAAGAGAAAAAACATCTTGACAGTTGTAAAAATAATGGATTGCTATCTCTTTTGAGAAATCCAATTGTTTTGATATTCCTGATTGGAAATTTTCTCACCAGTTTAGGACATGATACAACATATATATTTGTTAAAGTAAGAGCTATGAATTCGGGAATCGAAGAATCCAAAGCTGGCTTGTTAATGCTTGCAATAGGATTAGGAAACATAGTTGGAAGATTGACATTTGGATATATGGGATCAAAAAAATGTATCAAAACCTACATTTTATACTGTACATCTTTGATAGTAGCTGGTGGTTTCCTATTGTTCAGTTCTGTAGCTTTTATTTATCCTTTAATGTTGGTTTATACAATAGGGTTTGGATTATTCATTGGATCATATACAACTCTCACTCCAGTTATATTATTGAAAATTGTCGGAATGAATGATTTCAGTCGAGGTCTTGCAATGACATCTTTGATTCAAGCGATTGGACTCCTTATGTGTTCGCCATTATCAGGTTTCATTTATGATATGACAAAAACTTTTAATTTTGCATTTATCACTAGTGGATCTTTGATATTTGGAAGTGGTTTGATAATGTTATTAGGATATTGTTCTAAGAAGTTCCGAGAAACTCAATGAAAGAAAATATTATCTCTAATGTTTGTTATAATAAATATTGTTAGTTTACATTTCAGTTTTCGTTTTGTCATAAAAATATTATATTCAATTATATAAAAATATAATTTATAATAAAATATTTTATTATAAAATCATATCATTTACTTCATTTGGAATTTTATTATTTAAATCGTTTAAATAAACCTGCCAATTACTTAAATTTAAATTAAATCTTTTGTCAATTATAACGTAATACAATCCATCTTCTTTGAATATATTACTTTCCCAAAACATGAAAAATTCTAACATATTTTCAAATTCTCTTTTTAAATATTTAAGTATACTTTTATTATTAAACATTAATAATTAATATAATTATAAGTGCATTATTTGCACTTAAAATACATAAATTCTAGCTTATTATTATCCTTTTCATATTTTACTTCTTTTTCTTTATCAGCAAAATATGTTATTAAATATTGTGTTAAATAATAAAATAGAGAATAAAATAAAATTGTATTTTACAGTTATGATTTTATGATTTTAAATCAAATCTGAGTGTTGTTTAGAAAATGGTGATATAATTTTATGGAAATATATATTCATTTTCTTATAAATCAATGTTGTTAAATCAATGTTGTTAAAGTATTTAGAGATTATGGTGTTGGTAAAGTGAAATCTTAAGAGTTGACTTATCAAATGAGAGCTGAAATTTTGAAATCCATAACTTCGTTAGACATAAATAATTACATATTACAATCTAATTGAATGATTAAAAAGAAAATAATATTTTTATATTGAGTATATTTATTAATTATATTTTATATATTTATATTATACCTCTGAATGTTATAGAAAGAAAGTTTAGTCATAGCTTAATAATCTGGATTAAATTATAAAAATATATATTATAAAATTAAATATTTAAAAAATGTTTTAAAAATACTATAAATACTATAAATGCTACTAGACAAATATAAAATGTCAGATCTTTCAATTCCTCTAATATTAGGCTGAGTCAAAAGTTATTCATGTTTTTTAGTTGTTTAAAGTTTTTGTTTTACCAAATCATTTAAACAT
>JBBMOY011619183.1:0-13802 GCA_037951405.1 Platydemus manokwari | reverse complement strand
TTATTCAAAATTTTTAAATAGAACAGAAAGTAGCAATCACAAATACTTTGTAATAGAAAATTAAAGCTGAAAATAAATTTGATTTAATAGTAATGAAAATATCCTCTTTTAAGATTTATTTCTAAATATTTTGTTTTATTGACTAATGTTTACGATATAATTTCAATATTTTTAGTTTCGTTTCTCCATTGTATCTAAGATATAATTTTTTAAATTATTAACTGCTTATATTTTATATCATTATATTTGTTAATATTTAATTTGTTTTTTATTTTTAGAATTTAATTTGTAATTTTCATTTAGTTAATAATGAATCGAAATGATAAAAATAAAAAATATGCACCATTAAATATTAACAATGTATTCAGGGGTAAAGCAGTTGAACCACAAAACAGATCTAGTAAATTGATATATCTCTACACTATAGTTATTGTGTCAATTAGGTTATAAATTGAGCGGTATGCAAAACATAGGAAAAGTTTCAAGTATGAGAAGGGTACCTCCACCTAGGTGGGTACCTTCATTAAAAGCTGAAACAGGTGTTTCCGACAGTCGTCAGATAATTAACCAATCTACTCCTGGATGGGTTAATTCAGTATCTCAAGATAATAGTGATTCAAATAGTTTTAAATCTCAAAGCTTAACCAGTAAAATTGGCGTCGACAAGAGTCAGTGGAATTCAAAAATTACAGCTAATAAACGTATTATTAATTTATAATTACGTTTTTTTGAATTAAAAATTATAACACAGCGTTCTTTTTGATGGGTCAAGAATTTCCGTCATTGCAATCGGATGGTAGTCAAGAATTGTCGCAAGATGTTAATAATCCAAAAAATACTATAAAAAGTAAGGAAACTGAATCCAAATCGAAAATTGATGATTTTCGAGTAAGTAATATGATATAATTGTCAGAAATTTCAAACGTGAGTATGATTTTTATTTCCTAAAGAATCGTGATACGAACATCAGTGTTTCGACATTGAATAGGATCGATGCGTTGAGTATCAGTAAAAGTTCCAAAGGTGATATTGCGGCCACTGGTTGGGCTGCTGAAGATGAAGAACCTAATTTTGACGAGAAGATTATATTCAGCGATGAAGATTCGTCAAATGAAATACAAAACTGGCAATCGGACAATGATGATGGTAGCAAATCGGAACGTTGTCAACCACGGGAATCCGTCGACAATCCACCAATTATCAGTGACGTTTGGCATGATCAAAATCAAGCCATCCGATTCCAGCAATTCCAACAAATGCAAATGCCAGTCAATGTGCAAGGGCAATTCATGGCGAGTAAAAACGAATGCGTTATTTTATTGTATTGGGTTTTGAGATAGCAAATATATTGATATAGATCCACAGTTTGCACAGAATCTGATCAATCGCAACACACCGGGCACAATTGCTGCTAATATCGGTGATGAACAAGTGGCATTTCTCAGTTCGGTTGCCGAACAAAGAAATGCACGCAATCTGGAATATGTGATTGCCATTGAACGAGCAAGACAGAAGAAATTCGCCACCCAATCCAGTCGGGGATCTTGTGGAATAAATGATGAACATAATCAAATGGATCAAGCTTTAATGCGTTCGAGACATACTTCAATGACCAGTGATACGGCGGAATCTATGAGTATGTTTTGATAATTGGATTTTGGGGGAAAATGATCTCATTAAGCATGTCTGTGTTTGTCTGTGATGAAATGTTTGATTAAAGATTATTTGTCAAGAATAATAATTGCTTGTATTTGTTGAGATCTCAAAACAAAAAGTGATATTTGAAAATGTATTTATTGAAAATGAATGTGATTGGTTGTGTTTGTGTGTATGTGAGTGATTGAGTGTGTGTGTGTTTGTTGAAAATGATTCAATTTATTCGTTGATTGTGCACCATGTTTGATATGTGATAAACATTGATTAATTCTATATTTTCCATCATTATTACGTCAGCATTCGATTTGAATTGAAAATAATCATTTCTCATATGTTATTGATGACATTGATTTCATAAATATCATTATTTGATCATATATTTGCTTTTCACATTCCTTCATTGATTTGATTTGTTTTCATTTATTGTGTAAACTGTTGATATTAGACTTCATTATCTCATTTATTATTAATATTATTATTATTATCATTATACACCAAATGCCAATCTACCGTTATTTATTCTCTGATATTTAAACAAACATTACAACAATTATTGATTATTTGTTATTATTAATAGCTTGATATTATATGAATGTTTATTTAGTAGTGGAATTTAACACCCGGAGATATATTTGTGAGGGGTTGTTTTTAATATTATTTATATATTATTATTCCAGAATATGATGGAAATAACATTTATCGAATTCATTTTTTAATTCGTTTTTTGTAAATCGTTTATTTTTATAAGATTTAGTAATAATTATTTGATTTGGTAGCTTATTATCTGTGCCATAATTACAGTTTTGATCCCATCAAAATTAATTGAATTTTTCATCTTCCAAACTCGATTTGATATCAATTCGATTTTCAAAGCACATAATAACTGATAAGATGATGTTTTATGTGTGTAATTTTTCAAATCATTTGGTAAATCTGGTAATAAAACCTGATATAAGCAATAAAATATTCTCTTCTGTCCATTGTATTGATTTTGCCAGCTAAGCCATTTTTGATCAAAATCAATTAGATGATATGATAATTAATTGGTTAAAAATAAAATAAACACAATTTAAAGTTATCCTCAATACTTGTTTATAAAGACATTTCTATGTTTATTTTTATTTTCTTCTATAAATGAATGAACATCAGTGTCTTTGTTTTTATTATTATTCACTATTTTTCTTTGTAAGAGTTTGCTTTGATGAAATTTATTATATAAATATTTACTGATGTATTCATTCTATTAACCATTCTTTATTTATATTTATACCATTTCAACTGATAGATAAATAATCCAATGTTATTCTTCATCAACTTTTCTCATTTAGTAAATGTGGTTGATATAATATTTGGATAAAATTAACGTATGGAATCAATATGCTACCAATGAATACTGCTACTATTTTTCATAACGAATATGATCAAAATAATAAAATTGCTACATGAAAATTTTTGTGAATATTTCAAAGTTATTGATAAATAATTTATTAGATACACCAATAGAAATGGGACCTCCTGGTGGTCCACCATTGATTCATCATCTTCACAAGCCACATTTGCAACCACAAATATCACCAATGATGCATCATCATAATTTATCTGTCATTTCACCACCAATGGCTCCTCAATCAATAATACGTTTTACACAACCATATAATCTTGTTTCCTTTCCATCTATGCCAATGGATGCCAATTTTGATCCGAAATTGATGGAGAAATTTTATGAATTTCTTAAATTACAATCAAATAGCGAAATCGGTGTTGATAATATCGCACCATCTGAAGTTATTAATCAACAAGCTTCAGCACAAATTGGTCAAGAAAATAATGAAATGAAAAACGTCAATGAATCTTCTCAAATTGAGCTCGAGAGACCACAATCTCACGTGTCATCATTAAGTCATGGGCATATTGATAAAGATCATACGAATATCGTTGAGAAAGTAAATGCTAATGTTTCTAAAGACATTGATAATGGGGATAGAGATTTGCAAAGGAAATCAAGTATAGTTGACACATTTATTTGTACTTTTATATGAAAATATATTCATTAATAGAATCGAATTATTCATACGATGAAGAAATAGTTAAATATGATTCATCGAAGAAAGGAGGAAATAAAGGGAAAAATTTCAAGGAATATCGACCAAATAAAATGGCTTACAAAGGTGATTATAATTCCAATACGGGGACAACAGAAAGAGATTATTATCCCGAAAACAATGATGAATTAGCTTATAAAGATGATTATAATACATATAAACAACATTATTCCAGAGATTATAAAGTTAGTAATCGTGGATATAATCGTGGTCAGGTATATAATCATTATGGTACCGATCCATATTCAAGCCAATCAAGAGATAATTTTTCCAATGATTATCAATATAAATCGAATTCTCTCAAAACAAAATCATCGAAATCTAAGGAAATGAAATCATCAGGTTTTTCATTATATTGGTTATACTAATAACTCTAATAATAATAATCGAATATATTAATATTTGTAAATATTTTCACATTTATTAAATGGCCCATATTATTAGGTTCCACCAATGTTGATCATGGGACAGTTGAGAGAGATAATTTATCCAATAAAAAATTCCCAACTGAATCTCAAGATTATTGGCCTCCAGATAATAGCGATGTCACAGAAGCTGCCGATAAAAAACCACCCAAAGATAAAGATAATAAAAAAAATTCGAAATTGTCTAAATCGTTATATCAAACGAAAAAAGTTGATAATTGGAGTTATAAAGAAAAGTCGAATGATTCTCCACAAGAATATAGTATGGGCTTTGCTGTCAATCCGAAGGAGAGTAGAAAGAATTATTATGCCAGTTATAATCGTCGATATTATACAGATTATAAATATTATAATAATTATGGACCTAATAATGGAGCCAATTGTAAATATATGGAATATGATAATGATAACTATTATCCAGATTCTAATTATTACGGACAAGATTATTATCCGTATGAGAAAGAGGCTTATTCTTCAAATAAATATCCCAGTAAAAGAAATGCCAAAAATGCAACATCCTCAGATGGATGGAGAAGTGGTAAAGATGATAAATCATCTAATACACGAACAAATGCTGATAATACTTCATCAAATAAAAATTCTTCTAATCGTAGTAATCGAAAATCTGATAAAAGGCAGTTTTCCAGTGAGTTTATTTTTGCATAAATATAATGATGTTGTCAATGACTGAATATATGATTATTGTTGAAGTTTTAGCTTTTATAATTGTCAACATTTCAAATTATTCTCGCCATTATTATTATTATTATAGGATTGTAATAAATTTGTTTGATTATTTTTGACATATTAGATATTGCTGAAATATAAATGATTTAACTGTTTTACACAGCCATTATTTATGAATTATTATTTATGAATTATTTATTGCACATGAATGTGTAATACAACTTATTTCAACATGTCGAACCATCACTCACAATAAGGTTGAAGAAAAATAGCTTTGGTATGGGAAAGTGATGTAATTATAAAGAATTAAATACAATGTAATGTGAGAATTAGCAAGAACTTTTCGATTTGTTTCATCACATTTCATATAATTTAATTTTTATTTCTTGACTTAATGTTATCTTCGATTCAATGTTAGGTGTATCAATCTCATTATCATCTTTCACAACATTTCTGTTGTTGGTCTTTAAATAGTTATGATTTGTTAGATTTTAATTCTGACAAATGAAACATTAAGCAATAAGATATGAATGAGTAAAAGTTTGTGATATTAGTGAATTTGGAATAACTTATTCTTTCTATATCCATGTTCAGATAATATTTCTCTCGTTTTAACGTATCGTCCTGGTGGACAGTTTGCGTATGGTATGTACATATTTATTTTATATTTTTTTTTGAGTTTTGGTCTCTATTTGCTTGTTGATTTTTTTGGAAATATTCAAATTTGTTACATAATATTCGAATTTTATTTTTAATCATTAAGCTTCGAAAGACAACAACAACGATAATGATCAAGATGAATGGGAGACAGCATCTGAAGGTGGTAGTATACGGAGTAATAGTGCTCCAAAAGAATTTCATAAATCACATACTCGACAAAGTAATTCTCAAATTAATACTGGTGATAATAGCAAGCCGATTCAGGCAAATACGAGTGAAACTCGCAAAGTTGCAATAAATAAGGCCGGATCGAGTTAGTTTCCTTTCAAATATTGTATAGATTTCAGATTGTTAATTATTAAAATGTTTTTTCGATTGTTTCATTACATATTTTCTCCAATTTTTGTTTATTTTATGGAAATTGTTTTAGCATTAATGAGAGCATATTATCATTTTTCTTGTATTTCATAAATAGTAATTATTTAATTTATTAATAATAGACTTTTCCTGTAATGGCAATAGTAATTCTTTTAACGATAACAATGGAAATCAAGATGGTAATGGTGGTGCTTCGGGTTCTTCCGGGGGAGCTCGTTACTATTCTACAAATACTCGTTCAAACGTTTCTCAAAATCGATCAGTTGATACGACACAAAATAAGAGTATGGACAAAAATTCTAATAATGATAATCGTAATTCTGATTCAACATCTAAAAATTGCTCGAATAATAATAATAGCTACAAGGATAGTTCTAAATTTAACAATGAATCTAAATCAACTGATTCGTCTCAACGAAGTTCTGAATTGACTAATGCAACGACATCAATTAGCACAGAAAAATTTCCGGAAATTATGGAGGAGCAAGATTTTTTATATGACAATGGAGAATCTCAATTTCAGGAGGTTCTTTCAAAGGCAACAAAAAAGAGTAGAAAACTAGAGGAACAAAAGCGTCTAAAGGAAGAAATTAGATTAGAGCAAAAAAGACTTGAAGCATTAAAATTCAAATCAAAGTCTGATAATAATCAGACAAGGAAACAAGTGAATAAAAGAGAACAGTTGGCAAGACCTAATAAATGTGAACCTGGGTCTGCTCATAAGTATGAAACTAAAACTTTACCCAATCTACGAGAAAAGGAGAATTCATCAAACAATAGTTTCAAGAAATGGGACAGTAATAAGGTATCTATGCATATCGGCTCATGGGATAATAGCTTAGCAGATGAGATTAGTTCAGAGAAAAAAAGTATTTTAATTTTGTTCGAAATGTCTATTTATTCCCTTATTAGTTCCGCCAAAACCTATTGGAACTCCTGCTGCATCAACTGTACCATGGAACAAGAAAGTTAAAGGATCATTCGAAACAAATCCGTCAATAAATATTTGTCAACATTCATTAGCTAAAGATTCTACAAATTTATCAACTGATATTGAACAATTATCACAGCCATTTATTGTCTCTTCCGATAATTCGGATGTTAATTTCAATACTACTATGTCTTATTCATATAACAATTCCATTTACAATCCTTCAGCAAGGTCAAGTGAAGAAAATAAGGTATTATTGATTTTACATCAGATTATAAATTCATTAATATTTTATTTTGATAATTGTTACGAATCTTATCATAATGTGATTGAATTATTAAACATTAATTGATCACGAGGATACTAATATTCTCATAAAATTATGATCATACTCACTAACAATTTCAACAGATCTATACAATACATATATATTCACCAAGTAACTAACGTTTAATCACGTGATGTAGAAATAAAGCCTGTGAAATTTATTTCATTTACGCATTTTAATCTTTGAGTATTGCAAATTGACCAGATATTAAGTTTTGTGTTAAATTTAGCTGTAATTACTTGCCAACATTATGTTTATATAAATGCGTTGATATTGGTTTGTATTTGACTGATATGTTTTTGTTCAATAAAATAATCTTTAAATATTTAGGCTTAGTTAAATTGTACTAAAAAAGTTTACAATGATCAAAATGTAATGATTTTAAGATTATTGAATAAGTGCCATTTATTTTATCCGGGAGACACGAGGTGACTATATATACAGAAGTATTCTTTTATATATCTCTTACCTGAAACAAAGATGTTTTCGATTGATGACACTTAATAAGTTTATTATTACAATTTTTTATCTCTGTAAAAGGCGTTAAATAATAGCTGTTTTCTAACTGTATTTTGCAATAATTTTTAAAAAATCAATTTTTTATTCATATGGTTTTAGTTATTTCAATTATTAATAGGAACTCTTGATTCTGTTAGAAAAGGAAAATCTGAAGTTAAAATGTGCTTAATAAATCATATCACATAATTTTTCTTGTTTTTGGAAATAATGTTTTCTCTAATTATTTGGCAACAATTTCTTTTGTAGCTAATTAAAATATTGGTGTTCTTAATTTACTAATTTTTATTCGATTATCTAAAAACTGAAAATATTCAATTCTATGAAATGTTGTCCGCAATTGATTTCTGATAAGTCTTTTCCGGAAGCATTTTTAATTCTATTATTTTAATATATTTATTCTATTCATGATTTATTTTTGGTATTATATCAGCAATTAATTTTTATTGCTTCATAACAGTAGCAACGAAACATTGTTTTTCTAACAATCATGTAGTTATTTCAATTTCCTTCTACGATTTCAAAGAGAATATTCATATTTTATGATTTGAAGTGATTAATCATTCAATTAAATCAGTTTTTGAACGGCAATTTTCACGTTTCTCTGTCTAAAAATAATTATTATTCACCAAATATGACTCTAAAATAATTTTTTATCATTGGATTTTAGTGTATTATCCGAGCCAAAATTGTAATTTTAGCGACTTAAAAATCAAATCAAGTAATAAATATTAAATTTCTCATATTTTGTATTTGATGATTCTGTGGTTAGATAAACATTTTTATCATTTGATTCATTATTAAGCGTTATTGTTTTCATTTTTAGATAGAAAAGACAATTGAAGCACAACCATCTGAAATTGCTATTCACGATAATATTAATTTTGAATATGATGTTAAAAATATCAACCCTGACAAAAATCACAGAAATTTGTTAACTACCGATCGCAATGTACAAAACAATGACCAAAAATTATTAAATGACAAAATTAGCTCTGTGAAAACCATTTGGGATAATCAACCAACATCTACAATTGTTATGGAGTCTAAAGTCACACCTTCGTCATCGATTAATAAGGATTTGAATATTCATACTGCTACTGTATCAATTAATCAAGATGTTTCTAATGCGAGAATTATTGAAAACAATGATGCAAGTCCATCAGCACCTATTCCAAATGTTTGCAAAGTCAAGCCACAATTACAGCATGATTTCAAGAAGGATCACAATGAAATAATTTTATCATCACAAGCTTTTCCTTTTCGAAATTCTCCGGCTGCCTTTCTTTCACAAAATCAAGGCAATTTTATGCCATTACGGTTTCCAGATTTTTTATCTGATCCATTGCATGCCACTGATGCTTTTGCTTCATTAATTTCAAATAATCAATCGGGAATGCACTTAAACTATAATTTATCAAATCCTCATTTAATTGATTCGTCATTGTTACGACAAAATACACAAGAACAAATGTTATCTAATAAAATGAATTTTATCAATCAAACTCAATCTTCATTTTATCCTCAACAAGCAACAACACCAAAGTTGATTTCAAATAGTAGCTTTTTTATTTTCTTGATGCATTAATATAAATATTTATTTTTATATAGCTCCAGCCCAACTTCCTATTAATATGGATTTAAGTTCCGCTCATGGACCACCACATCATCCTATGCAGCAATTACTTCTTACTCGACAAAACTCTTTAACTAGTATGATGCAACCAAATCCTATGACGATACCTTTTATTCAAAGTGGACAACCCCCCATACAAGTAGTGTAGTGTGGACTATAATTTGTAATATTCATGGAATTGTTATTTAGGCACAAACACCTTTGTTTCCTAATCCACCATTGTTAGGAGCAACTAATTTTTCATCACAATTAAACCCTTTTCCTCAGAGTCATTTGCAACATCACTATCCACATGGTAATTTTCAGTCATTAACTCATCATACACCTCATTTTCACCCAAATCAACAAGTGTTGTTAAATCAACATCCACATCAACAACAAATAATTCAAGGTTCACTATCACATGACCGAGTTATTAATTCCGGCCAGTCAGGAGTTTTTAATTCTGTAATCGGACCATCTGACATTTCTACTAATACAGGTTTGCCAGATTTTAATGGTCAACCGAAACCTTTAAATCACAATAACATTATGCATGGAATGAATGGTTCAGCCTTTATGCTGCCTCATAACCTTAATATTTTAATGAAGCCGTCCATGTTTGGTACCAATTCTCAATATAATAATTTCACAGCTCCTGTAAGATGATTTTTATTGCACTTTTTTCATTAAAATAATTTTTCAATTCTGTTTTGTAAAATATTTTAACAAATTCTTTTCAATTTTTTATGTACTAAACACATTTCAATTTATACATGATTTTACAGATTCAATCAAACCTTCTCAGTTTAAAAAATGGATTTGAGCCTAATTCTAATTTGAAATCAGTGGATTTAGACCATTTCAAACATGATAATTCGTTGAATGATCGTAATATTTATTGTGGTGATAGTACAGGGTTACAAAAATCAAATGACGATTACTATCAAGAAGTTTCTGAATATGATAACTGTGATATAAATTATGATAATTGGATGTCTAATTTGCGATATTCAAAAGTTGATATTTACACCAATAATTTGGTGTCGGCTTTGGACTTTCATTCACAAAAATCACCAATGCAATTCTCACCTATGGAACCCGGTAATGATACTGCATATCGAAATTACATCACTCCTTTTCGAGATAATCAAAATTCTTTACCTCCTGGCTTACAAACAAATGCTAATTTACAGTACATTATATCTCCAAGAATTAAACAACAATTCAATCAAGAACAAACAAACCTTATTAATCGACAACATTCGAAGGGTTATGACAATCAGAATTTCATTTCAACAAATAATTTCATTAATAAAAATGAATTCACTGAAACTAATACAATTCCAATAAAAAATACATCGGCATGTAGCGGTGCAAATTCGATCTCTGAAGTAAAAGATAACCTCACAAAAGATGTATCTAACATAGAGGTACTATGAACAATGATTTATTAATAACATAGAATATGATTACATTTTTCAATGTTAGCTATGATAGCTCTTACTGAAATTTTGCTTTGTTTGTAGATATACATATAATAGATATTAATGTCTGTTGAGCTAGTTTATATTGATTATTAATTTCAAATGAACTAATTATTGGAATGAAATAATAAAATTAACTTTATATGGAACTATTCACAGATTTGTCATTTTTCGACCAACTGTTAATCAGCTGAATCGGTGATATATGGTATATTGGAGGTGTAAACAATTCACTAGTTTATATTACATAAAAATAAAAATTTTAGAATAATTTTTACGACAGAATTTAGTGAATTAATTGGATCTTTTCTAATAATTTCTATGTTTTTAATTGTTTATATAATTTTATTTATAATGGCTTATATAGTTATTTAAAATCTTTGCAGTATATATCGAGTTATTTTTAATGTTCAACTACAATTTATTTGAACATTGTTTATATTTTAATATTTATCTTTGTTTATTTCCAGAAATCTCTGACAGACAAAAAAAATTTGAAACAGCGGACCTCATACTCTGATAATTTCGAAGAAAAAAATCAATCTTGGTCATTAATAGAAGATGATAGAAGTGCACCAACAGACGATAATAGGTCTTCATTGAAGAGTAATAATACAGAAACAAATTCTCATAGTCCAAATAAACCATTTAACAATTCAAGATCAGCAAATAATTTTGATAATCAATGTCAGTATGGTTATGATGAAACACAATTATCTTCTCAAACAGCAGAATCTCTTGGAAAATTTGATCAAGTTCAATTAAAAAAAGTTATAATGAAATTACGAGAAGGTCCCGTGATGACAGATACGAATTGCAATGGATTTGATTTCACATCTTGTAAAGGTGGAGCAACTATTCCTAGACTGATGCCATTGCAATCATCAAGAAATAAACAGAACAATAAATCATTTAATAATTATAATTCATTGTCATCTGACAGTTATGGAAACGATAATGTTGGATTAGGATTTTATTCTAGAAAAGCTCTTACTCCACCAGTAGCTCAATTTCGAACATATAGAAAAACTAATCGCAATCAAAACACTATATTACCGAATAATAATAATACTAATCCTAACATTAATCGAGTATCTCGACAAAAATGTGATACAAATGATAAAGATGGTGATTCAGGTGATTTGAAACTGAATTTACAGTCCAAATCCTTGGAGTGTGATAATCTTGTGCTTGAGAATATTATTGATAGCCCAATACTTTAATTTTTAGTTATGTAGTACAGTGAATTGTTTTGTGCATACCTTAATACAAAATTTGGTTATGGTATGAAATCTTTAGTAATTTGAATCTTAAGCTATGTTTTTCATTTTCTGTGACGAAAATGTAGTTATTTGTTTATATGTTATATTTGTTTGCTGACAGATCCCAGTTGTACATGATTCTAGACTAATGAATATATGTTTCAGTCTTTGCAGTTGCCTTTTGAAAAATCTTTATGAAATATTTTTGCATTAAAATGTTTCATCTATGAAAATGTGCTTGATATTTTTTACGATTCATATTTTAACTGGAAATCTCGAAATATTAATCTTTCTAAGTTAAAAATATTTCTATTATTTGATTTGATTTAATTTTTATGGATATATACAATAATGAAATATCTATGATTAAGTGTTAATTGTATATCATTTCAATAAAAAGCAGAGTAATAACAATATTTGTTAAAACTAAATATTTCGCTTTTTAAAAAAAAATTATTGAAAATAAAATGAAATTATTTATATTTCTTATTAAGGGTACTTGAAGCCTGACAATTGCTCAATAATTACTCAATAAATATAATCTAAAAAAAATTAATTGTATACGTTTGGTTCATTTTAGCGTTTTGTAGAAATGTAGTTAGAATGTTTTTATTACGGGTTTTATTTTGTTTGCTTCGAACAGACATGGAAACAATTGCTTGTGTGAATCACCGTTGGGCGCGTGTTTTTGCGGATTTATTTAAAACAAAATTCTAACATTTAATTTGAATTTCCATTTTAAACTTATTTTATTATTTTCTAAAAGGTTAGGTTATATAAAATTGAGTACAATATTAATTACAAATAATAAGATGAATTGAGTTTTTTCGTTACAAGATATATAAGAATGACACATAAGTATTTATAAAGAAATTGATCACGGAATAATAAATTGATCACGGTAATAAATTGTCCCATTCTTTTATATAACATTGCTGAATATCAATTTTTAGTCTTAGATTGTTACAATTCGAGTATATAGAGTTCTGGTTATTATAATACTCCAGGGATTTCTTAATATTTATTGAATTTAAGTCCAATGCATGTGATACTAGAAACCCAATCAATAATAGTAGAAAAATTGTTTAAAATTCATTACATAATTTATTTTCAACAAAATTGAAAATAATTATAAAATAAATCGAATATACTAGAAAAAGTAATCATAATATGATTTAAAATTAAAATTGAATTAATTTTTTATTACGGTAAAATGATCTTTAAAATAAATATAACAATTAAATGAAATGACCGAAATTAAAATGTTAATTATTATAGGAAATTTAAATCAGTGTCTGAATAATTATCGACAGTAATCCCGGGATCTTAACTATATAAGCATAAAATTTTTTAATAATGTCCGGGAGAAAATTATCTATACAACCCTATGAATTGCAATGTTTCATGTCGGGTTTATTTTTAAGAATTTATGAGATTTTTTCTTTGTTATTTTTGAAACTACGATACAAGTAGAGCACACAATATAATTATATTAATTGTAATAGGTTCAGAGAACTAACTTGTGACATCTTATTTAAATGCTGTTTATCTTCAGGTAATTTTCTCGTTTTATTATCATTGATGATTTAATCGTGCTTTTATTTCTTCATAATATTGGCTACTATTTCGTTGCTATAGGGAATTGATTGTGATTATTTATCATTATGATGGGTTTTGTCGTTTTTAATTTTTTTCTGTTTTATTCGTAATCTTATTAAATGTGGTTCATCTTATTATTTTATTCCAAAATTCGAA